>UCOK01001294.1:0-17343 GCA_900474325.1 Synergus umbraculus | reverse complement strand
ATTAAATACTAGATAATGTATTATATTAACGAAATTTATTTGGTTTTTTCATTTCAAATAATCCGGTCCAGAGATATCGTGATCACCGCAAAATTGGTTTTTTTTGCGGAGCTCTAGGAGATCGGCGATAGCAACATTCGAGATGATTATTTTTACAAATAAAAAATATGTTAATATATTATAAGGTTATTATAATATGTACACCAATTTTCAAATTAATAAATTGAATAGTCTGCGCGAAAAAAATTCTTGAAAATCCGTCTTTTTAAAGCCTTCTAACTGTATGTAACCCCTTAAAATTCATGAAAAGCTTTAAAAATTCCTAGAAACGTCTTGAAATTCCTTAACATTTAAAATCCCTGAAAATTATTAAAAATCTCGCCACATCCCATGAAATCTTTAACAATTCTACAAAATTTTTTAGAAACTTGAAAAATCTCTTGAAATCTTTTAAAATTATTATAAATCTCATAAAAATTCCACAATATTTTTTAAAAATCGACAAATTTCTTGAAAGTCATTAAAAAATTTACAGTCTTTGAAATCCTTTTAAATCATACTAAATCTTTGAAAAATCGTAAAAATCTTTTGAAATCTCTCCATAAAATTTCCTGACAAACTTTAAAAAATTCCTCAAAATTATTAGAAATCTCATAAAATTTCATAAAATCCCTCGCAATTCTTAGAAATCTTTTAAAATATCTTAAAATTCCTTGAAATCCCACAAAACTCTTACAAACCTTTTGAATTTCGTAAGAATCACTTAAAAATTGTCAAATTCCCTTAAAATTTCTAGAACTGAAATTCCTTTCCAAGCAAATATATAATTTCTCTCTAAAAATTTCTAAAAAATCTCGCATACATTATATTTTTTAAATCTGATTGGCTTTGGAATGACTTTAAGTTGTAAAAAGAAAACCAAAATAATCTGTTTCTCAGCTATAGTAATTTAAAATACAATGAATACAAAAATTCGTTCATTTGAACGTTCAGAACTTAAACGACATATCGCAAATAGCAATGTTTACATCCTCATAGTGTATATATAAGAAATCAATTATCAAGAAACGATGCTCGAATCATGCCTTCGCTTATGATATCAAAGCTCGGGCATATTATCTCCTTAACTTAATGCACATGGCGAGACAGTCACGTGACAGTGGATAGCAATGAGTGCAGGCAGAACAGATTATCTCTCAGAGTTACATTGTAAGGTCCACGTAACCGGTAACTGCGTTCCAAGAATTTCGCAATTTCGCGAGAGCGTGTAATTGGGTCGCTGCATAGCAGATTAATGTCAAACATTTGCATACAATCCGACCGCCGCTGTCCATACACTTGGTCTTTATATATATATGTATATATATACAATTCGCAATCTACACTTGTGCAAATGCTCGCATTGGGGTAGAGAATTCCACTGTTTTACCTGAATTTATTTGCGATTAGTTGGGTATTTGCCCAGCTGCAACGAGCATTACATATACATATTTAAGTCTCTCGATCTCTCCACTTGTGTGCAATCTGTGCATATATACGCACGTGTTTAGGCAAACCGTATTTATCCGCCTACTGCATTTAAAAAAGAATGTTGTTCCGCGAGACAACCGTTTTGGTTTCCACAGCGGGTACAAACCTGCATTCTTTTGTGTGAATACTTTTTCGTCATGCTCTCCAAGAATGGACAAAGAATGTGCTAAATTAATGTTGGTTTCGTCAACAAGCTTCTTTTGACGAATATGTTGCATGTTTTGCTTTTTCTACCATTTCAATTTCCATTTCTTGAAATTCCGAGAAATTCCACGACTAGGGCAAAAATTAAAGGGACCTAATAAGTCTAATTCTGAAAGCAGATATGTACTTGAAGATGCAGGGCGTCTTATAGTGATCAGGGAATTGTAAATTCCTTACGTTCTTTGGAACTCCTTTTCAATTCACCTAGAATCACTTAAAATTTCTTGAAATCATCTTAAATTCCTGATACTAAATTGAAATCTCTTGAAATTCATTAAAATCTTTTAAATATAATTTTAGGATATCTTATAATTTTTTAAATCTTGTGAAAGCTCTGGAAAATCCTTAAATTCTTTGGAAATCCTTTCAAATTCCCCAAAATCATTTAAAATTTCTTGAAATCTGCTTAAGTTCCTTAAAATCACTTGAAACCTCCTAAAATTTACTAAGTCTCTTAAAATTCACTTAAATGTCTCTCAAAGTCCTTTACGATATCTTATAATTTTTTTAATCTTGTGAAAGCTCTGGAAAATCCTTACATTCTTTGGAAATCCTTTTAGTTTCCCTAGAATCACTTAAAATTTCTTAAAATCTCTAAAAATTCCTTAAAAGCACTTGAAATCTCTTAAAGTTTTTTTAAATTCCCTAGAACCACTTACAATTTTTTGAAATCAATTGAACTTTCTTAAAATTAACTTACATTCTTTAGAAATCCATTTAATTCCCCAGAATCATTTAAAATTTCTTGAATTTTCTTAAATTCTTTAAAATCACTTGAAATCTCTTAAAATCTACTAAAGTCTCTTAAAGTACTTTTAAATTCCCTAGAATCACTTAAAATTTCTTGAAATCTCTTGAAATTCCTTAAAATCACTTGAAACCTATTACAATTCACTAAAATCTCATCAAGTCCTTTACGATATCTTATAATTTTTTAAATCTTGTGAAAGCTCTGGAAAATCCTAACGTTCTTTTGAAATCCTTTTATATTCCCTAGAACCACTTAAATTTTCCTGAAACTCTCTTAAATACCTTAAAATCAATTGAAATCAATTAAAATCAATGAAAATCGTCCTCTACGATCTTATAATTTTTTTAATAAGGTGAAAGCTCTGGAAAATCCTTACATTCTTTGGAACTCCTTTTAATTTCCCTAGTATCACTTAAAATTTCTTGAAATCTGATAAAATTCGTAAAAACCTCTTAAAATACCTAGAAAAATTTTTAATTTATTAAAATTCTACGATAACATTTCAAACCCCTTTAAATCCTTTAAAATCCATTTAAAGTATAAGAAATCTCGTCAGATTCCATAAAATATTTTAAAACTCAGTAAACTTTATTGAAATCCCTTAAAATTATTACACGGAGAAAAATGGAAGTCGGCGGTTTAGTAACATTTACACAAATTCTGTAAACAAAACTTTTATTATAGGACAGAGTCCAACAATACGGTAATCATTACTGATCTGCTTAGGAATTCTTACCGTATTTTTGGATTCTGTCTTATAATAAAAGTTTTGTTTACAGAATTTGTGTAAATGTTACTAAACCGCTGACTCCCATTTTTCTCCGTGTAGCAATCTCATAAAATTTCATAAAAGCCTTAAAAATGCCAATAAAGTCCTTTAAAAGTCATTAAAATCTGACAATTCTCTCCTAATTCTTGGAAACTCCATGACTGAATTTAAAATCCTTTAAAATTCTCAGAAACCTTTTTAAATTTCGAAAATCTCTTAAAATTCCCAGAAACTTCTTGAAATTCTTATAAATTTTATGATAACAATTAAAATACCTTTTTATCCTTTAAAATATCTTAAAAGTATTATAAATATCACTAAATTCCATAAAATCATTAAAAATTACATAACATATTTTAAAAACTAGTAAAATCTGTTAAAATTCCTCAAAATTACTAAAAATCTCAAGAAATTTCACAAAATCTTTTAAAAATCATTAAAAAATCTCTTGAATTCTCTTAAAAATCCTCAAAGTTTCATGAAAACATTTTAAATCCCTTAAGATTCCCTAGAGTTCTGAAAAATCTTTTAAAATTTCATAAATTGTTGTTCGAAACCTCTAAATTTGAATTAGCAAAATTGATCATCTGGTCCAGATTAAGAGAGTGTTTAACTTCTGAATGACTTGAATTAAGTTATAAGAAGTAAAAGAAAATAATCGCGTGTCGATTTGCGAATAGAATAAAAAGAAGATAAAGTATCAAAACGTCGATTTTCCAATAAAATTAAAAAAATTCCTGGTCCTTAATAAAATTCCAGGGTTTTTCCCGATCAAATAAAATTCTCTGATTTTTCCCGATTTCCCGGTTCGCTAGACACCCTGATTACAATTATTGTTTGCTAAACCTAGTGTCCATTAGACAGCTTGGAGCTTGCAATCATTGATTGGCGATGCCGTAAGGCATCATATGAGAACCCACGACGTCTTCGATAAATTAATAGGTAAGATAATCGTGCACTACATAAGCTACGAGTTTGAACAGTAATAACATAATACCAGAGATGCCACCGAAACTAATTTATTCACGATTGGCACGGCAAAGAAACTTAAAGAACACTGAACAGTGAACAGCCTAAAGGTGAGTTTGAAGGGCGAATTGAAGGCGGCGTGGGCTGCAAAAGTTGAAAAAAATATCCAACATTATGGCCTTTGAATCTGTGAATAATAAACTATATGTGTATTTGATTTTTGAGTAGAAGAGGTGGTACATTAAAAATGATTATATATGATATGATTTAGGAACCATAATGCAAATTGCATTTAAATTTGTGGTAAAACCGCCCGGGAAATTTATTTTCACTTTCATTTACGACCGGATATCGTCAGGCATTGGTACCTGAAAAAATGTAGAATAGCTTTTTAGACGATCGTCTTTTGTAAAAAAAGAAAATTCAGAGAATTCAAGGTAAATCTCGTCAACTTACTCGAGAATGCAAAAGCTTCTCGTTTTGCATAGTAAATCCAGGTTTATTTGAATAGCACAGCAAAAGCAACTATGAAAATTGAATTTGATTATTTTAAACAAGATCCACTCTCATGCAGTGAAAAAAGAAAACGTAATGAATCGCGAGAACGAAGAAATAACAAAAAGCTCAATACACCAATACAAATGCAGGCGCATTCAGACGTTCCTTCGGTCTCTCGATTTAACGACTTTTTCTCGTTTATGTTATATTTTATTATTATTGAAATTACATTTTTCAAGATAAATTTTATTGCGCACTGGGGAAACAGACTTTTTTTTTTTGTTTTGAACAGAATGTAAAGACTGAATTTAAAATGATTGTTTTTCGTATATAAATCCTGGTTAGATTTCCTGATCAACCCCGAAATCAGTGACTATCTAGAATTCAAAATAGAAGATTCGAAAGTGAACAAAGTCTATGACGATGGTTACGAATAATAATGAGGTACTTTGAATATGGTAATGGACATTTGTCACGATTCGGCGCCAGCATGCAAGAATGACGTGTCTTTGGCTGTACGCAGGCCTCTAATTTTTTTTATAACTAGCAATTATGATCCACGGGCTCTGCGCGCGATTAATTTCTCGTGTTTACACACCTTTTGCTAGTATACAAAATAATTGAGTAATTGATAATTTTTGAAATATAGAAACTTGTAATTCCTTGTCTAATTTCAGAAATCTCCATAAGGTTCATAAGATTCTTTAAAATCCCTTTAATATCGTTCAAAATCGTTAAAATTACTTAATATCCTATAAAATCTCGAAGGATCCCTTAAAATTATTTAAATCCCCGGAAGTGTCATGAAATCTATTAAAATTGCTGACAATTCAATGGAATTTCGCATCATTAAATCTGTTAATAAATGTCAAGTTGTATCAACTTTTGTACTCATTCAATGAGCACTTTTCTTCCTCATAGAGGAAGCATTAAGTATTCTTTACATCAGCATTAAATTTTGAATACTTGAGAAGTTATATTCAAAAAATTCATTTTCGAAAATTACAATAAAGCATAACTTTCATATTTTTTTATAAAATGCTTTAATCTTTTAGGTGAATCGATTCGTCTAGACACAAAGAATCTTCATTTTCTTTACATCAGCTTTAAATTTTAATTATTTCAGAAATTATAGTTGAAAAATTACTTTTTGAAAAATACAATTAAACATAACTTTCTTATTTCTCAATTAAATGCATTCATCATACAGGTCACTCGATTCGTCTCGACATAAAGAATATTCATTTTCCTTACATTAGCTCAAAATTTTGATAATTTGAGAAGTTATATTGAAAAAATAAATTTTACGAAAATTATAAAAGTACATAAAACTTTTAAAATTCAATATTTTGTTAAACCCTTTTAAGAAATTCTACTAGGTATATAGTGGAATAACTATGCAAAATTCCATCAATTTATCTCTACGCGTTTTGAAGATATTGCAGGATCCTGACATACACACACACCTGGACAATTTTTCAGGACATCATACTAGATATATTGCCCTTGAAATATGTTCAAAAAAACCTTTTTTAGGAAACTGGATTTTGTCACCACTACAAAGCTTCCTCTATGAGGAAGCAAAATTATTCAAAATTTCATGAAATCTAGTTAAATACTTAAAAATACTTAAAAAATACTCAAAATTAATTAGAATCCCCAAAAGATCATCAAATCCCACAAAGTTACTTACAATCACATGAAATCTCATAAAATTCCTAAAAATCCAATGAAATCTCGTAAATACTAATAAAATATCTTAAAATCCCTGAAAATTACCTAAAATTCCATGAGATTTCATTTAAACTCTTAAAATTGCTGAAAAACAACTGAAAGTTCGTAAAATCCCTTGAGTCTCATATTCTCTATATATACAATTTATGTATATATACGTATAAAATGCAGAAGATCTTTTCCTCGTGATATTACCTGAAGAAACAATAAAATTCAAAAGGAATCTCTAATAATTTGTTTCATATGAGTTCCCAGGAGGAAGGCAGAGTGGAAAACGCGGAAGATCATTTACAGACACGTAAGCGTGTAGTTAGTATAGGCACGTGACCCATTGTCTAGCTTATACGAATGGGAAAGGATTGTTTTCGAGCTCCTGTCGTGTCGACGTCCTCCTCGTCTTTATCATCATCTCCTTATACAGATTCTAAAAGAACGTCGCGTCGTCCTACGATCCTTAGTATAGCCGTTAAAGTTGATGTTAGAACCACAGTGTGTCCTTTTTTGATCGAATAAAAAAACCCTGATTGAAGAATAAAAAGAAACTGAAGTAAAAAGCGATTAGAATAATAAGTAAAATAATAATAATAATAATAATTTTACATAATAAGTAATTCAGCATAGAGCAAATAATTTTTATCTTTTCAATCACTTTTGACGATTATCATACATAATACTAAAAATCTAGTTCATGAATATAATGCTTATTAAATTGAAATATTAATTTGGGCTTAATTTGTATCCTAGGCACCGTCCAGATTTTTGAACCCGTGTGGAATGTCGGTAGAAAGTTGAGTAAACTGATATAAAATAATGTGATATAAAGATTTAGTTTTTACGAGTAATTCCGCCGTAAAACTGGAAAAATATGAAGATCAGGAAACATGAAGCTTAAAACTGAAAACAGGAAAGAGAGAATTCTGAGAAATGTTTAAAGCTAAGCCACACTTTATGCTTATGTGTGTTTAAATTTTAAATATATGGACTGGCCACTGACTGTATATATTTACTTTTTAGAGTGCACTCTAGTAACAAACCTCTTCTTATCATCAACTTATCGTTAAGTACATAGAGTTTTGCACTTTAGTTTGTTGATTTACTTGACTTTTAATAAAGAAAACAAGCATCATTTCTGCAAGCTAAACATCATTCTGAATTTACTCTAGGCTTGGTGAATGGGTGTGACATAATGTTACTTTAACGTGCCAGGACGCTACGTGAGAGTACGCCCAAAGAGTCAAGTGCGTAATTGAATATGAAACGAGTTTCGCGATGTACGACAACGACAATGCTCGAGTGCAAGATTTACCCGTGAGAACGTGAGACTTTGCGTGGTTTATTGTCACTAGTCGCATAATAAATCCATTAGGAGGGGTGAATTCAGGATGTTAATGCTCCATCAACTTCTCATCAAAACCCATGTTACCCCCTCCTCACGTGCAGAAATTACCGTAATTAGCGATATTTAAAATACGGTTCTGACGAGGCCCTGGTCGGCATTTCTATTTACAATAAAAATATTTTTATATATTTTGAAATTTATGGGTGCAATGATAAAGTAGTAATATATCTCATTAATACGAATTTATTGATACTGAAAGAGGGCATTGAAGAGTTTTTCACGTTGAAACCAAACATCGAGTACCCGTGTAGAAATTTCGATAGGGGTCACGTGGGGACCCTCACTGATTTTTCCTTCTTTTAGTCGGGCCCTGATGGGGAAAACTAGTCGGACCCTGATGACGAAAAATAGTCAGGGCCCTGACGAGGAAAACTAGTTGGGGCTCCAGCTAGATCGTAACGCTTTTGCCAGTTCGGAATCGCCCTTTCACAGCCCTATCTAAGAAAAGGCCCTGCTGTGGCCCTAATCAGGCCCCCGAAATATATAATTTTAATTATAAACGTATATAATTATGCATTTGGAACGAATTTCTACACGGGTAAAAATAGGGAAATACCAACATTTTTCACACTTGATTATTATTTATGAGAATATAAAAGATATGGTTATATTTATATATTGAAACATTTAATAATTTGTATATTGTTGACACACGTGGCAAAACATATTTCTAGGAACTTTAAACAGGTTTTAATGAAAAATATTATTAAACAATATTTTATGATTATATTATTTTCGTAATTTTTAATAACTTTAAAAAAAAAATTTTTTAATTACATAAGTGTTTAGTATTTTTAGTAAATTTCAAGAGGTTTAAAAAATTTTAAAGAATACTAAAACATTTTTTATTGACAAATTATTTCTAAATTTTGAAACTTTTTTGAATGTTTTGAAATTCTGTAAAATCACTTGAAATCTTAAGAAATCGCTTTTAACTTCCTACAAAACCAGTTAAAATCTTTCAAAATCCTTTAGGAAATCTTGTCATCTTTGTAATTTTGTGAAATCTCTTGAAATATCTTTAAATATCCAAAAATCATTTAAAATCTTGTAAAAATTCTTGAGAATCCTTCAATTCTTGGAAGTACTTTTACAATTCTTTAAAAATTTTCAATATCATTTACATAACTTTTAATTCTCCTGAAATTCTCCTGAAATCCCTAAAATCTCTCAAAATTTCTTGAAATCTCCTTAAATTCACTAAAGTCTCTTAAAATCCTCTACAATATCTTATAATTTTTTAAATCTTGTGAAAGCTCTAGAAAATTCTTACATTCTTTGGATATACTTTTAAATTCCCTGGAACCACTTGAAATTTCTTGAAAGCCTCTTAAATTCCTTTGACATTTGTTAACTTCATTAAAAATCCTTTACAACATTCACAAGTATTTGAAAATAATTAAAAGCCCTGAAAGTATTACGATTTTTTTCGGAATTCCTTAAAAACTTTTGAAAATCACTTGAAATCTCTCGAAATCGCTTTAAACTCCCTATGATCTTTTAAAATCCTTTAGGAAATCTTGATATTTATTAAATTTTGTAATATCTTTTGCGAAAATTCTTTTAAATCCTTAAATTCTTCGAAGTTCTTTTACAATCTTTTCAAAATTTTCAATATCACTTAAAATCCTCTGAAAAAGTTAACAAAATGTGTAAATTAATTTAAAACCTTTGAACTCCCCTGAAGTCTTTAAATATTCTTTAAAATAACTTGAATCTATTTATACATTAGAATAAATTCCTTAAAATTTCTTATAAAATCACTTAAAGTGTTTTGAAATCTTTAAAAAATTTTTAAACTCTGAAAAATTCTTTTGATAACTCTTTCAAACTTATATAAAAATCCCTTGAAATCTTGTGAAAACTCTTGAAAATCCTTAAACTGTTTTGAATTCTTTTAAGTATTCTTTGACCTTTCTTATAAAATATATCTTAAAACTCTCTAAAATGAAAAATCATTGAAAATCTCCATATAAAATCCCTTGAAATTTCTTAAAAACCCGAGCGACGCCGTGTAATTTTCTACTACTAAATAAATAAAAATAGAATGCTTTTGGGAACTTTCTAGATATATTCTTAGTAAAAAAAATGCAAATAAAATAAAATAAAATTTCTATTCTTTTTCTCATTTGAGTCGTTTAAATAAGTTCAAATTGCATGTTACGGTACTTGTGTAATTTTTAATAAAGTTGCGGTACACGAGTTTGATATTTGCTCTCAATATATCTTTATTTAATATTAAAGTACAATAATCAATATTTACGCACACGGGACATTATTTTATAGACCATCACTGTGGGCTTCAAGCTAATGAGATCCGATACTTGCAAAAGCTTTACTTTTCAGAAGTAAATGTAATGTACATTATAATGTACATTAATAATTATTAATTGTGAACTTAATGACATTTGGAAAATGAATTTATTTAATACATCCACTCTGCGAAATTAATGTAGAAATCACGACGACCAAATGGCGTAGTTAATGGCTTGATGAAGGAAAATAAAGAACTTGCATGAAAATAAAGAAGTTGCATGATGATTGGCATGACTCGTGCCATGATGAAATCAGACTCATCCAGATTAGACCAAATCGAGCAAATCGTCCATCTGCAAAGGTGGATGATGAACTTGACAGCATCTTCTTGCCAAGAAACGGTCATAGTCAGCAGGTCATTCCTTGCCATGTTGGCATCGAACTGCAAAGACTCGTAATCATCCAGATGGAACAACTCGAGTCCTCCGGGAACGTATCAATCCTTGCGAATGAAATGGCCTTGAAAGAAGGAAAAAATAACGAACACGAGTAATTTGCGGCCAGTCTTATACTCGGATTACTATAAGAGAAAAGGAGCAAGAGGTAAGAATGAATTCTACGCGTGTTCCTCGCTTGCTTGATGCACGAGTCTTATTACTAAATTATTCCGGCTTATTCCCTCCATTTTTAGTATATCATAATAACTCTTTTCCAGACTCTGTGTAATTGGATTTTTTCTTTCTCCATTATCATTACTTCTTGCAAAAATAATCATGAAAAAAAAGCTGATTTAATTTTCATTCTTTATTACATATTTCACTCTTTCCAATCTATATAATATACTATATTTATATCTACAAGAACGAACGCGCGCCCCGCGCGCAAATTTACATTCTTTTTCAATTTTATATAATTTATTATATTTTATTTCTCTAATCTCTTGAAAGCTATGATAAACTTCGCGAAAATCTCTTAAAATTTTCAGAAACTTCTTGAGATTCTTTTAAATTCAATGATAACAATTCAAATCTATTTTATATCCTTTAAAATCCATTAAAAGTATTACAAATATCTTCAACTTCCATGAAATCCTTAAAAATTCCACAAAAAATTTCAAACTCATAAATCATCTGAACTCCAGGTTAAAATTCATGAAAATCTAACCTTTTGAAATTCCATGACAAACTTTAAAATCTCCTAAAATTCCCAGAAATATTCGTGAAATTTTACGGTAACATTTTAAATCTCTTTATATCTTTTAAAATATTACATAGAAATCTTATCAAATTCCATGAAATTCTTTAATATTCTCACAAAATCATTCAAATATCAGAAAAATCTCTCCAGAACACTTAAAATTATTTGAAATCTCATAAAATTTTCCTTAAAATTTCAGGATAATATTTCAAATTCTTTAAAACCTCATAAAACTCTTCCAAAGCTTTTAAAATCCCATACAATTCTACAAAATCGTTTTAATATCCTAAAAATCTCTTGAATTTCGTAAAAATCACTTAAAAATCGTTAAAAATGCACATAAAAAAACCTTCAAAATTATTAATCTCTTGAAATTCATGTTAAAATTCGTGAAAATATCTAAAAATTCCTAGCAACCTCTGGAAATTTCTCAACTCTTAAAATCTCTTAAAACCATTAAAGATTTCATCAAATTCCATGAAATCTTTAAAAATATTACAAAATCTTTTATGAATTAGAAATATTTTTTGAAAACCCTTAAAATTTGACGAAAACCTTCGAAATCTTTGTAAATTCTACAAAATCTTATAAAAATCATAAAAATCTCTTGAAACTCTTTACAATTATTAGAAATATCGAAATATTACATAAAACACCTCGTAATTTTTAGAAATATTTTAAAATAAAAATGTTTAAATTTAAATTTAAATTGATTCCTTCAAACCCCTTAAAATTGCATGAATTAAAATTCAAAATTTTAAATTTCGCGAAATAACCTGAAATCTCTTAAAATACTACGAAAATTTTCAAAATTATAAATCTTTTGAAATCCACGTTAAAATTCATGAAAATCTCTAAAAATTCCTAGAAACCTCTTGAAATTCCTTCACATTTAAAATCCCTTAAAATCATTAGAAATCTTATCAAATTCCATGAAATCCTTTAATTTCACAAAATCTTTTGAAAATCAAAAAAATCTCTTGAAATACTTGTATGCAAATTATTAGAAATCTCATAAAACTCCATCAAATGCATAAAAATTCCACAATATCTTTTAAAAATCGAAAAATTTCTTGACAACCCTTAAAAAATTTACAGTTTTTTGAAAATCCTTAAAATTTGACAAAAACCTGCGAAATCTTTGTAAATTCTACAAAATCTTTTAAAAATCATAAATAGCTTTCGAAATTCCTCAATAAAATTCCCTATAAAGTTTTAAATTCCTTATTTAAATCCCACAAAATACATATTTTAAAAGTCATAAAAGTACCTTGAAGTCCGATTAAAATCTGATTAAAGGCGTGAAAAATTCTAAACATTCCCAGAAACTTCTTGAAATTCTTTAAAATTCTAGGATAACATTTAAAATCCCATTATCTCCCTAGAAATCTTTAAAAATTCCGTAAAAATTCCCTTAAAATTCCTTTTCTTTTCAATGATTGGACAAGTATCGATTGTCGAAAATTACTATCGATATCTTACACGATTAATCAGGAGTGCGGGATAGGCGTTACGATATTTCGACTTCGACTCTATCATCTTTTTATAATAGATTTTATATCATTTATTTTAAATGATCATCTATTTAAATCAGTCGTTTTCCCCAGAAAAAATATTTAATAATGAACCACTTTTTACCTTGCGAGCGGCCAATTTGCTTCAATATAAAATGATTGAAATTGCTGTTTGCAATTGCCTTCTTGTAGAAAGAAGCAGCAGTTGATGATTGATCAAGAAGTCGAAAGTAGATTGTAAGTTACGTTGTTCTTTATTATTGCCGATGTCATACAGCAAATAGATATTTGTTATGAAGCTAGCTTGTTTGAAAGCCGAGACTGCAGACCGGAATCATAAAAATCGGCATAGCGCTTTGATAAAATATCACATAAATTAATTAAGTCCATGGCGGGAATTGTTCTTTGTGTTTTAACATAATTTTCTGCTGTTGCGGCTTCCATTGAGCTACAAGATTTTCTTGTGATCAAAAGGCGTTCCGCCTTTGTTGATTGGGGGCCTTTAAATAATAACCAGATCAACTTTGAGTTGATCTGGACAAAGAACACCGACTTTCAGCACATCAATACTTATTTATATATATATAAGCATGCTTCCTCAATTTTCACATATTTATATCAACTAATATCGAAATAATGGTAGGCATAGACACAGTCTTTACCAAAATTCATTTTTTTTCAATTACTAGATATAAACGTACAAATTCTGGTACAGTGGAAAGAAAAAGCAATGATGAGTTTATAGTTGTTTCTTGAAAAGAACGGTTGATTGATTGATAAAGATTTAATATTCATTGATAAATATTTAATATTCATTGATAAATATTAACGTGAGTGACGTTAAAACCTGAAGCATAAATGTGACAATTAGTAAGTGAGCATTAGTAGCAATGCCGATTCAATGGGAATAATTGACATGGCGACCTTGACTAACTTATACAGAGACAAACAGGTGGAAAAACGTCGCTACCCATCGGCACTTGAATTAATGTGTCTGCCATTCGTTATTTATCTAACGGACGTTGCGACTTTTTTCTACACTTGTGTCTTAACAGTTTCTTACAAGTGCGCAAGTTCATTTGGTGCTTGATTGAGATAAAATTCCAACCGACGCCGGAATTAAGTCTGCATTTATCCAAAGAAGATATACCTAATTTTTAAGGCACTAGCTGTAAAATTAAAACTGTTTGAAACCCTGTTTGAAGCCCCTTTTTGCGAAAGGGTAATTAACATGGGGTCTCTGATTCTGGGCAAAAGGTAGATAATTTTGACAGACAATTTTCCATTAAAACCATTCATCCTTTTTACTGCCTCCAGTTTGTTTATTACTGCGTATAATAGCTTCTGATTTATACATATTATATAATTTGGAAACTTATATATTCTCAAGAAAAAGGAAGGGTCTCGACTAATCGACGCCATTATAACTATAAGTTCTCTTTACTCATAAATCAGAAGTTTATATAGCAATGAGGAAACTGCAGAAATACTAAAGTGTCAACACTCAATAGAATTAAGTGAAACTGTTTGCATTGTACTTAATTCATTGTTGTCTAAAATTATCGTGGTTTTCCCCAGTGGCAGTCAAGTATGTATCATAAAGCAATTATAGCTTAATACTTGATCCTTCCCACACTAGAAGGGACCTTTCTTCCATAATGAACTTTCTGGAACATTCCAAAGACGAAAATTGACCTTTACCTGTGAAGCTTGAAGTTCTTAATAGTTTCGTCTAGTACTTACACTAGTAGACGAAAAGTAATAAGTTTTATTGAAAAAAAGGATTTTGAAAAATTACATATATAGATTTTATAGTTTATTTAACAGATTTTAGAAATTTTCCAAGGATTTCAAAGGATTATAAAGCATTTCCAGGCATTTTTTCAGATTCTCTATGATGTGTTTCTAATGATTTCAAAAGAGGTTTCAAGGAATTTGAATTAAAAAAGGTATAGTGAAAATATATAAAGGACTTTAAGAAATTTTAGGAGTTTTTTTACAATAAGAGTATTATGTACTATAAGTTGTTATATATATATATTATTATTATATATTTATGAGTTAAATAAATTCCATTGAAAAATAAGAAAGTTATGGTTATTTACAATTTTTAAAAATTAATTTTTCGATATGTTCTCAAATTATCAAAATTTTGAGCTAATGTAAGGAAAATGAATATTCTTTTTCTCCAGGCGAATCGATTAAATATAAGATTAATGCATTTCATTGAAAAATAAGAAACTTATGGTTGATTTTCAAAAATTAATTTTTGAACTATGATTTCTCAAATAATAAAATTTTACAGCTGATGTAAGGAAAATAAACTTTTCTTTGTGTTGATACTCAATATCTTTGAAATATTGGAAAATCTCTTGAAATATCTATAAATTCCCTAAAATTATTTAAAATCTTGTGAAGATTCTTGAAAATCCTTGAATTCTTGAAAGATTTTTTTACAATCTTGTAAAAGTTTTCAATATAATTTAAAATCCTTTAAAAAAATTAACAAAATATATCTTTAAAATCTTGGAAAATATCTTAAAATCCTTTTAAATTCCCTAGAACCACTTGATATTTCTTAAAACCCTCGTAAATTAGTTAAAATCACTTAAAATCTCTTAAAATTAACTAACATTTCTTAAAGTCCTTTACCATATCTTATAATTTTTTAAATCTTGTGAAAGCTCTGGAAAATCCTTACATTCTTTAGATATCGTTTTAAATTTCCTAGAATCACTTCAAATCTCTTAAAATCGCCTTAAATTCCTTAAAATCACTTGAAATGTTTTAAAAATCCTTTCAAATTATTTAATATTATTTAAAATCCTGTGAAAAAATTAATAACATGTGAAAATTAATATAAAATCTTCGAACTCCCCTGAATTATTTAATCATTCTTTAAAATAACTTGAAATCTATTTATATCGCTTTAAATTCTCCTGAAATTCTTTAGGGATACTTGATATCTTTGAAATCTTAGAAAATATGTTAAAATCCTTATAAATTACCTAGAATTACTTGAAATTTCTTGAAATTCTCTTAAATTCCTTGAAATCACTTGAAATCTCTTAAATATTTTTGAAACCCTCTTCAATTCCTTAAAATCAATCGAAATCCCTTTAAATTCACTAAAGTCTCTTAAAATCCTCTACGCTATCTTATAATTTTTTAAATCTTGTGAAAACTCTGGGAAATCCTTACATTCTTTGGAAATCCTTTTCAATTCCCTAGGACCAAATAAAATTTCCTAAACCCTCTTAAATTCCATAAAATCAATTAAAGTCTCATAAAATTTACTAAAGTCTCTTAAAATCCTCTACGATACCTTAAAATTTTTTATTTCGTGTGAAAGCTCTAGAAAATCCTTACATTCTTTGGAAATCCTTTTAAATTCCCTAGAACCACTTGAAAGTACTTGAAATCCTCAAAAGTTCCTTAAAATAAATTAAAATCTCTTAAAGTCCTTTACGATATCTTATAATTTTTTAAATCTTGTGAAAACTCTGGGAAATCCTTACATTCTTTTGAAATCCTTTTAAAATCCCTAGAATCACTTAAATAATCTTGAAATCTCTTAAAATTTACTAAAATATCTTAAGTCCTTTACGATATCTCATAATTTTCTAAATATTGTGAAAAATCTGGAAAATCCTTAAATTTTTTTGAAATTCTTTTAGATTCCCTAGAATCACTTAAAATTTCTTGAAATCTCCTTAAATTCCTTAAAATCACATGAAATCTTTAAAAATCCTTTAAAATTCTATAATATCATTTAAAATCGCTTCAGACACTTTAAAAAAATTTCTGATATTCTAAAATTTTGAAATTCTCTTGAACTATTTTGAAATTCCTTAAAAATTTTTTTACATTCTCATCAGAGAAGGTATTAGATTTGTGCAAAATTTGACCCCCCCAGTTTTTGTCAAATGTCCACGTTTTGGGACCCCCTGAACCCGAAAAACATGTTTTTACGAATGTGTCTGTCTGTCTGTCTGTCTGTCTGTAGATTTTTGTTTGTGAGCACGATAACTTTCGAAAGAGTTGACCGATTGGATTGTCCTTTGGTATACTCTTTTAGTGTCCTAAAATGAAGGTCAAGTTCTTTGGCCAGCCATTTTGAATGAAAATTCAAAAAGTTGGAGCCTTTTGAAAAATTTTGAAACCACTTTTTTTTTTAATTTAAAAATTCTAATGACGGATTTTCGTAGTACTCAAAAAGTGAAACAATTTTTCTTAATGAATTTTTTGGATAAAAAAAAAATTGACAGACTTATAACGTTTTCAAAATCCAAAAAAATGAAATAAAACTTGAATTAGAAGCCAAGAAACGCACGATATGAAAAAAAGTCTAAAGATAAAAAATGTTTCTTTTTGAACACCCTATAGGATAGGCATAACAACTTTTTGAATTTCCTTAAAAAAACGAAAATTCAAATTTTGAGCCAAATAACGCGAGATACAGAGAAAATGATAAGAAACATAAGTATTGGCCTTCAAAAGATCTACAAGTTCTCCTTGAACC
>UCOK01001194.1:0-30615 GCA_900474325.1 Synergus umbraculus | reverse complement strand
GTTCGATCCCCAGCGAGTGCGATTTTTCGAACCGTGATAGCGTGCGATTTATATATGTAAAAGTCCTTGCGTGTAATTCTGTAATTTAAAACATAAATTAAGTGCAGTGCTTATATTAAAAACAATTTTTTTTGGTAAACAGTAACTACGGCGACTATAATAGCCAGTACTCTATCAGTAGTTTGCCAGTAATATACCAGTACAGAACCAGTACTGGTTTCCAGTACCGCCTCAGTACCGAACGCCAGTACTGCCATGCATTACATGCCAGTAATGGCCCAATGCTGGCCCAGTACAAACACCCAGTACTGGTACTCCGGCAATCTATACTGTGCCAGTACTGGGCTAGTCGTGAATTTCTACCTGGGTATGGATGTCTCCATTTTTTGCCGCCATATTAACTTAAAGACAGTTGTAGATAAATTGATGAAATTTGCAGAGTATATTAGCACCACAAATATCTCAAAACGTGCCAAACGATTTTTCAAAATATTGAATTTTAAAATTTTTATATAGATTTTGAATTTTTGGAAAATTGATTTTTTAACTATAACTTCTCAAATAATGAAAATTCAAAGCTTATGTAAGGGAAAGAAAGATTCCTTGCATCGAAACGAATCGATTGACCTGTATGATTAATAAATTTTATTGAATTTGAAGAAAATTATGATTATTTTAATTTTGAAAATCGTTAATGCTTCCTCTATGAGAAAGAAAATTTATTTGCAACATTATCATAATGAGGAAGCAAAGTGCTCATAAAATTCTTGGTACCGTTTTAAATTTACACTGTTTTGAGAAAACGCGTTTAAAACAATAACGATGCAATAAATAAATAAAAGACAATTTTTTACGTATTTTAAGACATGCTTTATTATACCTAAAAATATTTACATACATATCTTTCATGACATTGCCACGTCCCCGCGACGTAATATTAATATTAATTAATATTGTATCTCTATTAAGTATTAAGCAAACCCTTTTAGTAAAGTAACATTCTACGAAACTCGTGAATTTGGACATACGCTATATAATATCTCTTTTTAAGAGAAAGATCAAATATCATAAACTAGATTAGCATTAGTTTATCGAATCAAGACCTGTCACTTTTCGCCATAAACATATTAATGTCACCGTTTTAAAATCAAAACAAATGTTATCTCAATTCGTGGGAACGCCAATGCACTATGCACGCCCACGCGTTTGATCACAAATCAAACTGACTCTTGACCTCATTTCATATTTCCTAAAAAGGGGAACCAATCAACGAAAAGAACACAGATTAGAACGATTTCTTAGGAAAACCTAGGAATCACGTGTTTTGCCAAAATGTGCACGTGCCCCTATGCATAGCGGCCATCTTTAATTCATGGAAAAAGGCCTATAAAAACGGAGGTCTTTTGCCAGAAAATTTGAGTTCACTCCGGAGTCTTCATCTAGTAACATCAACTCCTAAAAAGTATAATCTTCAGTCTTAAACTCTGTGCGGAAGTAACCCTTTGAACCAAATACAAGTTCCATCGAGGACTTAGTCGAGTCTCGAGTGAACGACCCGATTGATGCCAGGCCCAGAGTCGGGAATCATCAAACACAGACCAGAGTTGTCATCATTTCTGTTTTCTTTTCCAGATACGGATCGAGATATTTTCTGAAGGGTGCTGTCAATGTAAATCAATCAATAAACTATTTGTAAACTTGTAAATCTGAGAGTATTTCAAATTTGCGGTTATCCTCATCCCAGTATAGAGAATCCTTTTTCCCTATCCAAAACGAGAAAGAACCACCTTTGCCTATTTCTCCTATATCTTAAAGTTAGGGATATGTTGCGAATTCAAGACGTAACAACATACTCATAAAAATGTTGAAAAATAGCTCTTTTTTTAGCGTATAAAGTAGAATAACCCCATAAGGGAAATATGTCTAATATGGTGTCCAGAAAAATTGTCCGGATCTCGCGAAAACATGTGCAGATAAATTCATCTTCGTCAATCTTATTCCACTATATACCAACTTGAATTTCTTACAAGGGTTTAGCAAATCATTTTATTTTGCAAGTTTTGTATAGTTTTATCATTTTTGTAAAATTGATTTTTCAACTATAATTTCTCAAATAATCAAAATTCAAAATTTATCTAGCAAGAAAAAATATTCCTTGCGTCAATACGAATCGTTCATTCTTCCCTAAGTTTATTAATTTTCATTGAAAAATGCAGAGACTAATCTCGACTAAAGGACCCATCAAACAGTGGACTTTTGCGAATTTACTAGTGCCACTTTTTATTTTCTTTTCTACATTCAATGCTAATTCTTTCTTAATTCGATACTTTTCTAAATTTCATGCAAGATTTTCGATATTCGATTTTGTTCAATTTGAGATTTCATGACAATGACTTTTCTATTTGCGAATTTATCATGCAATTTCAGAAATTACGTGTAGATTGGAATTATTTGACAGCAATTTTTTTATAACGCTCCAAGAGCTTTAAATATATGGAAAATCAGTCATTTAGAAACTTTAGGGTTAATGATAAAAGTTATAAAGCCCTGATTGTGTGAGTATCTAGGAAAATCGTAACAGCACCGAGAAACGGACGGACAGACAGACGTACGAACAGACGGACAGATGGACGTACAGACAGATAAACTGAGGAACGATCTAGAAGAAATAAGGATACGAGGGGCTTTTGGAGAGAGAGATTGAGAGAGAGAGAGAGAGAGAGTGAGTGATGGGGTTGAGGGGGAGAAGAATGGAACCAGATGTATGTTAATAGGAGATTAGTATAATTAGTTTTAATTGAAATTATGATGAAGAGATATTTACATGCTTGTCAGGGTTGAGGAACATGAAGATAATCATCATAGAATAATATGGAGTCCACCAGATGACAAATGCTGCGACTATAACGACGCTGATCCTCAGAGACTTCGTTTTTGCTCGGTGCATTAGTCTTCTTCTGTTTATGTCCCCAGCAACATGGTTCGAATTGCTATTGGCCAGTTCCGTTTTAAACAATTTTTCACTGCCTAAAAAGAGACGAATACACTATGATATAGAGAAAAAAATTCAGTAATTATCTACATATTATATCAAATTGATCACTTTAGTTCAAGTCAGATTCATTTCAATTAAATATAAAGCATGTTAGATTCCTTAGACTCTTATTTCAATTTAATTTTCCATTTACATACTCATCAGAGAAGGTATTAGGATTGTTTAAAATGTTACCCTCCCCCCACCCGTTTTTGTCGAATGTCCACGCTTTGAGATCCTCTGAATCCGAAAAATATATTTTTACGAACATGCATGTTATCTGTATGCAAGAATGTTTTTCTGCTTGTGAGCACGATGTTTTTGAATGGAATTATTATTACCTATTAACCCTTCTTGTGTACTGTGCAGTGTGCACACTGGGTCTTCAAAGGAACAATCGAAATTTCAAATTTAAATTTCTCATCGAAAAATCGACAAATGAGTTTCCACTCTATGTATGCGACCGTATTCCATGTTCTTTACGTCTCACCGTTCGCTCCACTACTCATTCTATTAATTCATTGAAATCGCTATTCTTAAATTATTTTTATTTGGGCGACAATCATGGAAGAATTATTAAAACTTCATAACAAATATCAAGAAAGAAACTATACAGTTGATATTTTATATCTTAATATTATTGAAAAATATCTTGAGTATAAATATACCATTCATTGTAAAACGCAGCAAAAGTCACAATAATAAACATCATATTCGATTCAGATCCGGACTCAAAAAGATAAAAACTTATAATATAATATAAAAATCGGTTTCAAAAATCAATAAAACCCGGAAGTTTTACGTAAATTTAATGATTTTTTTAAATTTACGTAAAGCTAACTAATTTGAATTTTTGAGCCTCTGCAAGAACTTTCGATTTCGGTTCGTCCGAGCGCACGAATCAGATAAAAAGCGCACGCGTTGCCCTTCGTACCTGATTGGTTGCTATTCGCGCGTAATTTAAAATGCTAAAAAATGTTATATTATACGCAATACGCATGCGCAATTGATATGACTTTAGTATTAAAAAATTTCTTGACATTTGGGAGAACCTCTGGCAAAAATTTCTTAACATTTGGGAGACTCGAGTGTATTGGGCATGCACTCCGATACGCCATCTGGCAGCAGGATTTTGAACGCTCAAAACAGGTATAATGATACTTTATACAGTTATAGAATAAAGCAGATACACTCAACTTCCCCAATAGTAATGTTCCCAATAGTAACATGTTCCAAATAGTAAAGACATCTCGTTCCCAATAGAAAACAAAATATTTCACAATTAACACTTGATAACTACTGCACATGCGTTGCGATCGACATCTGATTGGCTGTATCTGTATTTGATGTGACGCATGCGCAATTGATGTGAATTTTGAGGAAAGGAATTTTTTTACTATTGGGAACGACTCTGGTTTCGACTTCTTTACTATAGGGGAAGTCAAGTGTAGTAACTGTGAATTGTCCTCATATACGACACACATGGATTGCACGCGTTATGGTCAATGCGAGTAACGTGTGAGAATTGAAAATATGCCTTTAAAGTAATAAAATTCTTTTTCACGCAATGAAAAAGAATTATTTTTAAAAGCATAAATTGCAATTTTCGTATTTTATTAACACACACATAACCACCTATGATTTACGACGCACATGTCACGCATTGCGGAGAAACGCAGCAAAAATACACCGTGCTCTAGCCGAGAAAGAGGACGCTTTCGCCGGTTCTTTGGTGGTGATTCTGCTCCCTTATCAGCAAAAAACAAAGACAGACCAAATCTGGAATTTTGCTTGAATTCCAGCGTCCTTCCCACGCAATCCGTTGCACGCACATAGTGTTTAGCTCATGGAAGCGTCTCTAAAAAAAAGGTGCCTAAGGTGATTGATGACCGAGTGATTAAATCACGTTACAGAATCATCGCAATACCTTCCAAAACCGTTTGCGGATCAGAGGAAACGTTCCAACTCCTGTCAAAGGGCTCCCATGGAATTACACCCTAGAAACTACGCGTTAGATTCATGATCGTGAAGCCACCGTCGGTTCTACGTAGACGACTTTTCTGAGTCGCTCTTTCGTGCCTCTTCTTTAAGCCTTTAGAATAAACATCTTAAATACTTAAAGAACTTAAAAAAATATTGCCAAACTGTTCTAAAATTTTTTGCTTGCATTTGCGCGCCGTGTCCCAAATTGCCCCGGTATCTCATCCTATAATTTAAAAAAATCATTTTTGTGTAAACGTTAAACTAGCAATAAATAATAAAAAAAAAATGTCCCAAATATCCGCGCTTTCCCTTGCTTTAGTCAAACTCGATTATAATTATTAACACAGATTCAAATTTTATTTAAACAGTCAAATATAGAGCTTTCACGTTTCGCTCATGGTTTTTCCGGTCTATGAAAAAAAATCGACTGAAGGGGGAGGGAGTATTACAAATAAGGAAGGGGAGAAGTTGAAGCATATAGCGCGCGAAATTCAAAAGTTTAGCAATCTTCAACTTTATTTATTGACATTTAAACCCGTGAAAAAATCTTGATATTTTGAAACCATGTAATTTATGTTTTTTCCGGTTTTATACAGAACCGGTCGGAGGTCCGATCATAGAGGTATAAGAATAGAGGTGAAAAGGTATAGACTCTCCTATGAGTGGAAGTGTTTCCCTAATAGAAAGAGAAAGAAGATGAAAGGAACCCTAACTGTCTCTCTCTAATCGTGTCACTAAAGAGAGACAGGTAGCGCTCCTTTCATTTCCTTTCTCTTTCTATTAAGGAGACACTTTTAGTGCGTGCCTTTTCATCTCTATTCTTATATCTCTATGGGTCCGACCGGTTACCGGGCTTCGATCGAAAATTTTGAATAGACCGGTAAAATACGAGCAGTTGGTAACCCTTCTAGTCAATAGATATTCAGGATATTAATCAGAATACACTTACGGGAAATAGTAATTACAGTAGAGACGTACGTTGCAATCAGTATAATCAAAGGCAGGACGAACATAAACACAAGACTGAGGGTTGTATAAAGTTGTTCCTGCCACTTCTCTGTGTAAAAGCCATGAGTCACGCATTGGGTGAATTCTTCTATGAATGGTCCTCGAGCTTCATGGAAGATTATGAACTGTAAAAAAGAAATTTGTAGTGATATTACTAGAATATTTAATTTTCACATTCATTTAATACAAGTAAAGTTTAAATGGAGTTTAAAACTTGTTTGCTCTTAGTTTTGCGATTTAGCTGTCTACATTAAGATTGGTGGGCCATAAAACTTTTTCCAGAATTCACACCAGTAAATCCTGGAAAATCCTGAAGTCCGATCAAGTCGAATTTTGCAGAAAATTTATTCTTGCAAACTATGGGTACATCTTAAAGTTACAAGTTTCCACAAGATAAGGTTGTACATTTCCAGTCTTCTCCCTCTCGCCTCTTTCCAATTTCACACCCTTGTCCCTTCTCATGCATATATTTTACATTTGCACCCCTTAGTAAACGCACTACCTGCCCTACAGCTAATCCATATCGGTTTATATCAAACATCTCCCTTTCCCTCTAACCTCTTACACATTTCATCTCGTATGCTTATTTCCTTTTCTGAATTCTTTACCATCTTTCCTTTCATCGCTAAACTCTGCCTACTTTGCCACGAGACATTCTTATATTTGAAGGCATGATGTTTAATTTTACATATTCTGATGTCTTTTATTATATAAAAAATACTTTTGTAATTTTTAAAAGCTCTAAATCTTACGGACGAATAAAAATAAAATATATAAGATATAAAATTTAAAAAAAAATTAAAAATCCTCTTTTAGAGCCAAAAAGCTAAAACACCAAAACTGTGCTTCAGAGATGTACGTAGATTTTTTTTGTATTGTACAGTTTTTTTTTACACAATTTTGTGAAGAAAATTGTCATAAAATGTTTAACATTTTTTTTCAATAGTGCACAATGTGTGCAAAAATACTTTTTCTACTTCATTACTAGTATTATAAACCTCATTTTACAGAATTTCGATTCATCTATTTATTGTGCCAAAAAAATTCCTGAAATATTTTTATTTTTTCGTGCTCTAGTTATAACCAGAAATATATGGATAGTTAATAGATAGATATTACCGGACACAGGGATAGACTGAGAGATAGGAAGAGGTAGATATCACCGGATACGGGGATACAATGGTTGATAGATAGAGATAACGTTTTGGGGATGCAAAATGAATACTTGCAAGAGATAGAAAAGGTCTATCTCTTTCTATCTCCGAATTTCTATCTCTTTACTTCTATCAGGACAGAACACGTCCCGAAAAAACAGGCCTTCTTCCTGCTGGAAGTAAAGAGATAGAAATCCTATTTTTTGCTATTTCCTTCTATCTCCAAGATAGTAAAGGATAAGGGTGACGTTCCATGGATCCGGAATGCGTTGCGTTTTTGCGTAAAACCTTGAGAGTAAGAGAGACAGTAGTAATAGGGCGTCTCTTGCACTCTAATGATTTTGCACAAAAACGCAACGCATTCCGGATCCATAGGACGCCACCCTAAGGATTGTTTATCCCTTTTTATCTCTCGCTTATTCTTTTATCTCTTTCTATTTCCGTGTCAATCCACATCCACACTTATCTCTTTGATTCTCCTCATTTCTATCCCTTTCTATCTCTTTTCTATCTCCCCCTGTCTCTTTCTACCTCCATCTCAATCCACACCAACGCCTATCTCCTTTAATTCCCATTTCTCTATCTCTTTCTATCTCCTTGGCAATCTTTTCAATCTAAATTCGCTTTTACCTCTTTTAATCTTCAGTTTTTTTATCTCTTTCTATTTCCGTGTCAATCCACATCCACACTTATCTCTTTGATTCTTCTCATTTCTATTCCTTTCTATCTCTTGTCTATCTCCGCCTATCTTTTTCTACCTCCGTCTCAATCCACACCAACGCCTATCTCTATCAATTCCCACTTCTCTATCTCTTTCTATTTTTTGTCCATCCCCATGTATCTCTTTCTATCTATTTATCAATCACCGCTTTCGCCTATTTCTTTCAATCCCTACTTCTCTATCTCATTCTATCTCTGTATATATTTGTCTATCCTTTTTTATCCACATTTCAATCGATATCCACGCCTATCACTTTCAATCGCCACATCTATATTCCTTCCTATTTTTCGCATATTCTAGTCTCTCCCTTTCTGTCTCCTTGTCAATCTCAATTCGCTCTTATCTCTGTCAATCCCCACTTCATTATTCCTTTCTATCTCTCTCCATTTATCACCTATTCCTTTCTTTCTTCTTTTCAATAAAAATTCCCTCCAATCTATTTTAATCCCACCTTTCTATCCCTTTTAATCTCTCCCCTATCCTCATCTATCTTTTTATATTTCCTTGTCAATCGAAATTTACTGCTATGTGTTTCAATTCCCTGATTTCTGTTCCAGCCTTTTTTTAGAAGTAACTGAGAGATAGACTAAGCGTTGGAGAACAAACTCGATGCGCGCGGGTTCACGTCCCTATAGATGGAGATTTTTCAGTGTTATATGCGTTAGTGGTAAGATTAGAATAATATTATTGTACAATATATTATATTTCTAAATTTAATATGCATATTTAAAATATTAAAATTAATGAGTTAATAAGGAAGAGATAACCGTAGAGATTGAAAGAGATACAAATTTCTAAGAAGGGAGATAAAATTAGGGATAGAAAGGAATAACATTTTTTTGCGATTAAATAGACTGAGATAGAAAAAGATAGAAATTACCAGGATAGCGTTTTAGAGATACAAAATGGATACTAGAAAAAGATATAAAAGTTCTATCCTTTTCTATCTCCAAATTCCTATCTCTCTCTATCTCTTTACTTTCAGCATCTAGTGTGAATATTTACTAGTATAAATATGTACTTCCATCATCGACATACAGGGTGTATCGCGACCTCTATTATTAATTGAAACTACAAAAACTAGAGCAAAAACTAGGTAGAAAACTCCCATAAGAAAATTTTGTAAAATGCGTTGTTTTTAATCTGTAGAGCGTTGAAGATGACCAATCAGAAGCGCGTTTGAGCCCGCCAAGAATCGATGACTTCTGAGCAATGGATCATCGATTCTTGGCGGGCTCAAACGCGCTTCTGATTGGTCATCTTCAACGCTCTACAGTTTAAAAACAACGCATTTTACAACATTTTCTTATGGGAGTTTTTGACTTAGTTTTGACTCTACTATTTGTAGTTTCAATTAATGATAGAGGTCGCGATAAACCCTGTATAGAAATGGACTGCGAGACGCTGTAGGAAAGCGCGTGCTAATGCGTCAGAGAGAGAAGTTGCAAAGGGGTGTATGTTTGTCCCTTTCTCGCCAAAGCTAATTGGTTGAGAGCATTTTCGGTGGGTGGAGCTTGGTGGAGCTCAACTAATTAGCTTTGGCGAGAATGGGACAAACATACACCCCTTTGCAACTTCTCTCTCTGACGCATTAGTACGCGCTTTCCTACAGCGTCCCGCAGTAGAAATTTTTCATTCTCCATCTCTTTTACTCTTATGGATTTTTTTAACTTCGATTTGGTCGACGACCGAAATAGAAAAGGTGTGAAAACACCTTAAATACAGTACTGCTAATGAAAAGATATAAAAACCGTTTAGTTTTGCAGAAAATAGTTTTTTTCCAAATTCTGATTTAAAAAATTCCAGATCGTGAAGTCAGCCACATAATTTATAATTCATTTGAATGAATTGCAATACTGACGAAAATTTGATATTCACTTGTTATTAACAAACTTGCATGGCAACATTTTTCTCATCCAGTTCAAAATTTTTCGTTTCGTTTGGCACGTGAGAAATATTTAAATTATTACGTGATATTTTCTTCACATCGATATAAAATTAAAGAAAAACATAACCAGCTACTTTGGTTCCTAGAATTGGCGAAATCGGTTTTTCCATAAAAGGTTAATTTTCAATAATATTTTGACAGATTATAGGATTGTTTTTTGAAAGTTTTTTCTCTTGGTACAATAGAAAATCATGGCTTTGTCTCGACGACTCTCGACACAAGATGAAATGGTGACTCTACCAGCAAAATCAATCGTTTCCATATTATCCGCAATCAAAAATCTTCAGGAACAGAAAGGGTCTACCATGAGAGAAATTGTAAATTATATCTCCACTGTTCATCACATTTCACCAGATGCCGTCAAAAAAAGAGTAAGATAAAAAATAATTAATAAATAACAAAAATTTCAATCTTTATTTTCAATTTACAGAGAGAAATCAAAAAAATTAAATGAGATGGGATCGGATAGATTTAATTTAATTAGATAAAAAGGGTTCAAAAATTAAAAATATTTTCAAAATATTTTTTTTGAGTTTTAACTATTAATTTTTAGATTATAAATTATTGACTGTTTTGTGTACATATTATTGAATTTGTCTCGAATAGTGTTACTGTTTTAGTTATATATGCTTGAAAACGTCTGTTTTAAAAATTTTTCTTATTCTAAACTCAACCTTTCTTTTGAGTTTTTCAAGATATCAAAAATAGAATTATGGACTTTTTGTGTTACTTGTCAGTGTTAATTATGGCTATATTCACATACTACCCACATAATCTGTATGCAAAACTGTCTGCGCTCACGCGTAAGCTGAACAATTGGATTAAATAGTTCCCTTCAAACTAGATGCACATCGTTTTGAAGCGAGGAGTGGCTCATGGCATTCTGAGAGAGGTTGATGGTCGCTATAGCCTACCTATTGATACGGAAATGGATAATCTTGAAATTGCGGAACAGGTAAACAAAAATTTCGAATTTTACTTTAAAATAATAACAGTTTTGCAAATTATTAAAAATCATTATGTTTTTTTATTCATCTTTTTAAATGTGAAAAAAGGAAAATTATTTTTCTTCAGTTTCTTAATTCAAGAAATTGAGAAGCCTACGCACGGCCATTATTTTTAATATAAACATGGAATAAAATTAATAAAAAAAAATTCTTTTATGTAGTTTAAGACATATTCTATCATACCTAAAAATATTTATTTCCATATCTTTCATGATATACTCAAAAAAAATGTCCAAAAATAGCTCTTTTTTTTTAGCGTATAAAGTAGAATAACCCCTTAAAGCAGGTCTATTTTGTACATTTTTGTTTTAATTCAGTTTTACTATTCTTCCAATGTACGGGTAACGAACTTTTTAAGATGATGAATTCTGAAAGTGCAGAGAATTTTAGATAAGGATAATAATTATACAACTTGTTTGAATCAAGTTTCATTCTATTAACCAAAAGTTTAACTGAATTAACTGCAATTTTAATGAGTTCAAAAATTATTTTCTCAAATTCCATTGTATTTTTCTCTAAAAATTGGATTTCTTCATTTTCCTCAACAAATATTAAATTTTGAACTATTTTCCTGTGTAGAATCAATCAATTTTTAACTATAATTATGTATACAGAGCGAGAAAATACATAATTCAAATATTATTCAAGTAAAATGAAAGTATTCAATTTTTAAGTTAAATTTTGAATTCTTCGTTTTATGCAAAAGTATCGAAACTATATATTATTACATGAATTCAGGTTTATTACCTAATTTATACAATATTCAAAAAATCTCTATGGCCTACAGATTTAATCTGCTGGAATAGAGACAGCAGATTATTTCTGTAAATTCAATAGAAAATTTTTGTTGCATTTACAAAGAAATCTGTAAATCTTACAGATAAAATCTGTAAAGCTTAACCGTTATCGTAACTCATAAGATGGTGTTTAACCACATTTTTCCACATTCACTCATTGATACACAAATATTAAATTCAACAGATTGAATCCGTAGAATTTACAGATTTCTTCTATTAGATTTACAAATTTCCATCGCCTCAAATCAACAGATTTTGATCTGTAAATATAACAGATTCTTATACTAAGTTAGAAGATGACTCTAACAGAAGCATTTCTGTAAAATTTACAGATAGAGTTGTAAGATTAACAGATTTGATCTGTTAAAATAGCAGAAATGTCTAACAGATCTGAATCTGTAACTAACAGATTCATTTTTCTGCGTGTAAATTGCTTTATCCAAAATGGTCTAATTTATAATATACTTTTTCGCCAATCATTTAAATCCTCGTGATTTCTTCTACAACTTTATTACAGTTCTAATCTTAATAATAATTATTCTGAAAATAAAAATAAAAATCGTTTTAGGAGCTGGGATTGCTAGACTTTTGCAGTCGAATACGTGAACGAAAACTTCAAGCTCGCAAATCGAAAAGGACAATGCCTCGCACCCACAAGAGTACAAGTCGATGGGGAAAATCTCGTCGTCAAATAAAACCAAGAAAGAGAATTTTTGGAATTAAAAAAAATAGTGAACCTAAAAGAAAGCCAATAAAAACTGTGGCTGTAAGAGAAATTCCTAAAAAGCTGGAAAATAATCAAATGCTCTCAACACCCATCGAACAAGGAGCAAAAAGGAATAAAAAAATTCGACTAGAAAGCCGCACACCTTGTAGTAACAGGAATTCCTGTGTCAGAGAAATTGGACCAGAAAGTCTGTCCGTTGCTTAAACATTTTTTTCATTTTATCATCCATTCCCTGTCTTTTTAATTTTCTATAAATTTAATTCAAACGTATTAGTATCAATTTTAATAAGATAATCTGTACAATACCGTGTGCTTATTTATATAATTATTATAAGTGATTTTCATTAATCGAATTTCTAAAGTATTTTATTTCCAATTCTTCATGTTTTGTTATTACAAATCTTAATCAGGAAAATAAGAGGAGTTTAATAATACTGCCAGAAGTAAGGAGGTAGAAATTCTATCGCTTTCTACCTCCTTATATTGCTAAGATAGAAAGGGATAAAGATTGCTTATCCCTCTCTATCTCTTTCTATCTCCATATCAATTCACATCCACGCTTGTGTCTATGAATCTCCTCTTTTCTATCCCTTTCTATGTCTTGTCTATCTCCTCCTATCTCTTTCTATCGACCACTTCACTATCTCTTTCTCTCTCCTTGTCAATCACTGTACTCTTCTATCTCTTTCAATCCCCATCTCCAAGGCCGTAGCCAAGGGGGATCAAGGGGGATTGATTCCCCCCCGAAATGAAAAATAAAAAATATTTCTGTAGTACGTACAGTAAGATTCATGTATGCCTTCCTCCCCCCCAACATGTCACCCAACCCTGGTTTCGATAAGATTCAAATGGAAACCAGGGTTGGATTGACACGCCCACGAGGAAGACATACATGAATCATACTGTACCAATGAGGTATGATGTGTTTTTATTGGTCCACCAAACCAAACCCCCCCCCTGAAATTTTTTTCTGGCAACGGCCCTGCCCATCTCAATTCAAATCAACACCTATCTCTTTCAATCCCCACTTCACTATCTCTTTCTATCTCCTTGTCAATCACTGCATCCTATCTCTTTCAATCTCCACATCTATATTTCTTCCTATTTCTGGCCTATTTTTGTCTATCTCCATATCAATCTCAGTTTGCTCTTATATTTTTTAATTAATCCTCACTTCTTTGGGGCCGTCCTTAAATTACGTAAGGCTGTTTTCTGGAATTTTGATCCACGTACCCCCCTCTGTAAGGGTCCGTAAGTTTTGATACCCCCCCCCCCCCTTATCTTACGTAATTTTTTTTGAATAAATTTTTTCTTAATTTTATCGTGTGAGACAATATAAAAACGTCGACTCTTTTCAAACGAACATTTTTGACTATAAAGGAGAGATTAAAAAATTACATGAAATATAACATTTTGTTATTTTTTTTTTAAATACCTCTTATATATAAGTTTGATTTTCAGTGATTTTCAAAAAGGAAAAATCTTACGTAAGAAAGTTTTTTGACCACGTACCCCCCCACGTAAGGTCAGCATAGAAAAATTGCTACCCCCCCCATCTAAAAACCATGCGGAATTTAAGGACCTGCCCCTTTATTCTTGCCTTTCTCTCTGCTATTCTGTCTATACTTTTCTATCTTTTAATCACCGCTTTTCTATCCCTTTAAGTCTCCCGCCTATCTTCATCTATCTGTATCTATCTCCAAGTCAATTGACATTTATTCATATGTGTTTCAATACCCTGATTTCTGTCACAGCCTATTCCTAAACCTATCTTTTGGAATGACGTCTTCTCTGTTTCAATATAACTTTCTTCGTTTCAAATCCATCATCATTTTTTATCTCATTTCGATTAAATTGTTTGTTTTGCAAAAAGTATGTTAAAATTTAAATTAAAAGATTTGTAATTAATTGAGAGCATTTTGGAGGCGTGACCTTGTCCATGTATATTTTCACAAAGAATAGGATAAGATAGAGGATTGAAATAGACGCGGACTTTTCAGTGTTATATGGGACATTCTTTTACAAATCGAACACAGAATTGACCGGCCCATTTTTGATTGAGCTAATACATTTTTTAAGGGGTTCTTTTTGGAAAAAGAGAACATAGATATTCGAGGATTTTTTTTATTTGTCAATTTTTTGGAAAATAGGAAGGGTTGAAGAATTGAGAATTTAATGATTTTTGGCTTGCAGACTATTTTAAAAAAATGTATGACTTCTGTTCTATTTGAGCTAGAGACCTTATTTTGTTTTTATTTGAAATGTAAAAGAACGAGCTTTAATAAAAAAAATACTTCCAAAAATATTATTAAGGGGGTCATCTCATGTGATGGGTCAAAAAAATCAATTTTTTTTTTGCACAAATCGCTTCCTAAACACATCTAGAATATGTGTGTGTGTGTGTGTGTGTGAAAGGATTTTTGGCAATTCGAATTCGTTAAGAAGTGGAAAAGATTTTTATTTCATTTATACCTAAATTTTTTTTTTGCACAAATCGTTTCCTAAACACATTTAGAATGTGGGTGTGAAAGGATTTTTTGCAACACCCACCTCTAAAGTTGCACTTTATGTGCCCCTAAGTTATGTATAAAGTAGGTCTTTAAAGCTCAATAACGTCACCCTAGATAATGTACTTTCTTTACGCACGCTGACGTCACAGGTGTGTGTAAAGTATACCTTTTACGCACAGGTGACAATTTTACACATTTTTCGCAAATTGGTGACTTTAATCACAACCAGATAACTCTGGTAAGCAATTAACCTAAGGTACACAATTTATTATATTACTGCAACTTTTTCGGTTGGGTGTTGCAAAAAATAGTGTACGACACAGGTCCGTAAAACAGGTGATAATTACAAGTGTATTTGCAGCATTTGCCTACGGCTGGAAACTTCACACTAGTAATAATCACCTGTTTTACGCACTTGTATCGTAAATTACTATTTGGCAATTCGGATTCGTTACGAAGTGGAAAAGATTTTTATTTCATTCATACCCAAACTTTCAAACGCGTTTCTCTCAAAACGTAATTTTTCACATCGGCCAACACGATATCTCAAAAACTAATTGACCGATTGGGCTCAAATTTTTATGGTATACTCAGGACATCTATAGTTCCCGTGTGAACCAGAATTATTGTGATATCTATATTTATTTATTTTTTTTTATTAAAGAAATAACAGAAAAAAATATGATGAAAATTGTGTTTTTATGTTTGACAGCTCACAAATAAAAAATATTCAAAATTTTGACACAATTCTGGTTCACACGATACACCAATCTACCAATATACCAATTAAAATGGTCGGTGATTTTTTAATTTCAGATCAATAGAACAGCTGGAATCGTGTTGACCAGCCACTAATTTTTTTCTGACACGGATGGTAATCTAGATGTCTACAGTCGATTTGACTGTACATTTTATCGTAAAAAAAATGTATAATGACTGTTGAATAGTTCGTAAATATACCCCCAAAAAACCAGACAATTTGACCTGTATTATTCTTCACAAAAAATTAATAAAAATGTGTTAAAAAAACACTAGTCACAAGAGACGACCCCCATGACAAAGTAAAACAACCCAGTGGGCACAAAATTTGGCGACGTTTTTACAACATCATTACGACATTTTTACGATATCGTAAAGACATCCTATGTCAATGTCGTAAAAATGTCGTAACGATATCGTAAAGACGTCGTCAAATCCTATAACGTATTTACGACATCACAAAGACATCTTAAAGACGTGGACATAGGATGTCTTTACGATGTCGTATAAATGTCGTAACGATGTCGTAAAGATGTCGCTCAATTTTGTGCCCACTGGGAAGTTGCATCAACTTTTGTACTCATTCAGTGAGCACTTTGCTTCCTGTAAGCAAATATGATCAGGGACGGCGCAGACAGTATGGATGCCATGGATAAATCCATACATGGAAATTTTCATGTATGGAAATTCCATACATGAAAAACTGTCTGGAATTTATATCTAGAAATGATGGACAAGGGAAAACAAAAAGAAAAGAAAAAATTTCGGTTGACCCCCCCCACACCGATGTTATATCGTAAATCCATACATGGAAAAAATGGGCTGCGCCGCCCCTGAATATGATTTGTTTCCTCATAGAGGAAGCATTAAGTATTCTTTACATCAGCATTAAATTTTGATTACTTGAGAAGTTATATTCAAAAAATTCATTTTCGAAAATTACAATAAAGCATAACTTTCTTATTTTTTTATAAAATGCATTAATCTTTTAATCTAGACACAAAGAATCTTCATTTTCTTTACATCAGCTTTAAATTTTAATTATTTCAGAAATTATAGTCGAAAAATTACTTTATTAAAAATATAATTAACCATAACTTTCTTATTTCTCAATTAAATGCATTCATCATACACGTCACTCGATTCGTCTGGACATAAAGAATATTCATTTTCCTTACGTCAACTCAAAATTTTGATTATTTGAAAACATAGAGCGAAAAATTAACTTTCAAAATTATAAATAAACATAACTTCCTTATTTTTTAATGAAATGCATTAATCATATAGGTCAATTGATTCGTCTCGATGAAAGGAATCTTCATTTTCCTTACATCAGCTTTAAACTTTCAATATTTAAGAAGTTATATTAGAAAAATGAATTTTACGAAAATTATAAAAGTACATGAAACTTTTAAAATTAAATATTTTGTTAAACCCTTGTAAGAAATTCAACTAGGTATATAGTGGAATAACTATGCAAAATTTCATCAATTTATCTCTACGCGTTTTCAAGAAATTGCTGGATCGTGACACACATACACACACACACATACATACATCCGGACATTTTTTCAGGTCATCATATTAGATCTATTACCCTTGAAATATATTCAAAAAAACCTTTTTTAGGAAACTGGATTTTGTCACCGCTACAAGGCTTCCTCTATGAGGAAGCAATGTTATAAACAATTGAAATTTTAAAATCGATTTGTCGAAGCGTTATTTCTACTTGTATTCAAAATAGTTTCAAGTTAGTCCCGGGACTAACACACAAGTTGTACCACGAATGCCATGTCGATTTTTTTGTCAGTAGTATCAACCTTTAGAAGATATCTGTGAAAATTTCATGACATTCGGTTCAGTGCTTGTCGAGATATTGAAGGTTCTTTAAACAATGGACAAAAACGAGTTTCGTGTGTTAATCAAACACTGTTTTTTAATGGGAAAAAATACGGTTCAAGCTCAGCAATGGCTTGAAAAGTGTTACCAGGAAAATTCCCCGTCGAAAACGACCATTTGCCGATGGTATGCGGATTTTAAACGCGGTCAAACAACCACCGAAGACGCGGAGAGGCCAGGTCGTCCAATTGAGGTGGCTACGCCCGAAAACATCCAAAAAGTTTTTAAAATTGTCATTTCGAATCGAAAAGTCAAGTTGCAAGAGATAGCTGACATCCTAAAGATGTCAAAAGGCACCGTGTTCAAAATCATACATCATACTGTCCCACAAAAATGGGACAAAATTTATTCTCAGAGCAAAAACAGAACATTCAATTTGTCCTATTTTTACTCTGAAAAATTTTTATCCCACTTTTACAAACCAAATATTTTATCCACTTTTTACTTTCAGCCTCACATATAATTAGTTCTATTAATTAGTTATATTATATAATATTTCAATTTGTACTTCGTAAACTCATATGTAACTCGCACTTTAAAACATTTAACATGAATGCGCAGTATTTGTTTTAAACTCTTATCTCTGAAATGGAAAAATCGATTTTTATTCATAATGCGAAAATAGCAAAGAAAAGAACTTTTCATAAATCTATTTTAATTCAGTTAGACCTTTTTGAATCCATATTAAATTCGATGGGATTATTTTGTACTAATTTTAGCTCGATTTTAATTAACTAAATTTAAAATAGCCTCCAAAGTCCATCAATCTTTAAAGTGTTTCAGAATCAGTATATTTTCTGATTAAGAATTTCAAATACAAATTAGGATTTTTATAATATTAAAATTGAATATATAGAACATGTTAGATTTTTACCCTAATTTTCAGGGATAGAATTCAACCGAATATAACTTATTTTTCCTGTAAAATCATTTTTGTTTGAAATAGTTATATTCTTTACGATCTGCAGTAGTGATGGGATATCGAAAAAAATATATCGATATTTTAAATATCGATATATCGGAAACTAAATATCGATATGATCGATATATCGAATAAAAAATATCGATATTATCGATATTTTTTTATTTTTAAATAAATAATTGATTATATTATTTGGAAACACATTATTTTTCCAATTTTTTTATTGAAATATCAAAATGTATTCATAAAATAGTATTACTTTAATACTATTACATTGTATAATATTGTAGTATTTTTAATAATTAATTTTGTTTTTAATTCTGCTTTTGTCTCTTTTTCTCTAATTATTATGACGCAACGCAAAACTTAATGGGATGTCACTTTATTCAATATTCAACAATCAGAACTATTAGAAGAGAAACAAACTCAATTTCTTTTGAGAACAAAATTATTTTAATCGTTTTTGTGGATTGTTAAAGGAGTTTTAAGGAAATAAAACGATTAAAATAATTTTTTCTCCAGATACGGCTGAGCCAAAGGAATACGCATTCTTATCGGATGCAGATTTTCTATTAAATTTTTTCATCCAATGAAAGTGCATCTTTCGGTAGATTTTTGCAGAATCAATGATATAGAATTATAGTTTGGGAGAAATCCAATGGAATACATATTTGCATTGAATGAGAAAATGAAAATACTTCTTCGGTTGCATTTTGGGAGAAATAAACAATTTTTGAATAAATAAAAAAAATAACGATAATATGGAAAGTATCGATATTGACTTTGATATATCGTTTTGTAAATATCGATATAAAATATCGATATATCGGACGCTAAATATCGATATTTTCGATATTTCGATATCGATATCCCATCACTAATCTGCAGGTAAACTTTATTGTTTTCTCCAAATGTCTCTTGAGACATACAGACATCAGGGTGATATCAGGTTGAAAAATATTCTATGAATTTAGAAGAAACTTGTGTATGACAGTCTAACAGATGATAGGTTGTCCCAGATGATTCGACCCTCCTCAGATTTCATTTTCCATATTAAATTTTTCACTTTTCTGCTACGGTAGACGAAAAATATGATATTTTATATTTAGTTCTAAAACTCTAATTGTATATATATACAATTAGAAAAAAGAATAGCGCTACCAGCGCTACAGAGCGAAAAAATATTTTTCTGTAATTTTCGTTGAGTAAAATGGAGAATGGAAACATAAAACATGCTTGTTACGGATGATGGTATGGTAAATTACGTACTGTTCCTAGAAGTCAATCTTCATAATTTCATCACTGTGTAGTTTGTTTTACGTACTCTCTAAATTCGAAACTGTAAAAACTCAGTGTTTCACAGTAAAATTTCTCTGTTTTCAATGAGAAACAGTGAAATTTTACTGTAAAATAGTGAGTTTTTACTGTGAAAGTGTGAGTTTTTACAGTTTCGAATTTAGAGAGTACCGCCCTTGGTGTACAATAAACTCCAATATAATTTTTTATTTTTCAATAATTGTGAAGTTGGACTTGAACAACCGGTCTTGAGTTGAGTTAGAACTCAATATACACCTCAGGGTGCCATTTATTACACAGAATCCCCGTCCTGTATCCATCTGGACTTCTCCAATCTTAAACAACCTTTTATCTTCTTGAGAACCCCCTGTCCTACAGGAAATTAAGTATATTATGTGACCTTGTATATATCTAACTGGATTTCATTTATCTCAAAGAAATGTCACCTATCCCACGAGACGATTCCTATCCCACGGGACCCCCTATCTCTCGGTACTACGCATGCGCTGCTCTCTCATGATAACATCACTCGTGTTAACGTTTCCATAGAAGTGTCGCTATTAGATATACACTCGACCTTCACAATAACAACCTTCGCAATATCAGCACGTTCGCAATAACAACCTGCATGGCTCTAAAATCTCACTTGATACCACTTCGCTTGCGTTGCGCTCCGGGATCTGATTGGTTTCTATTGGCGCGCAGTTTAAAATGCTAACAAATATTATTTTATGTGCTCCGGCTTGGATTTCGTTGTTATTGTGAAGGTCAATTGTAGTAGGCAAAAGGGGTTCCATGGGGCAGAGAAAGAGACGTCTTGAATTTAGCTCTGACTCAGGAAACCGTAGGCACGAAGTAGGAAGTACACAATAACAAGTGGATAATTTCGTTAGCTTACCAATTCGCTTTTAGTGCGATAAACAACCAATTAGACACAACCATTCAAAAGCAACCAATCAACTAATCGTGCGATCCGCGACGTTTGCTGCGCATGCACTTCCTCGTGGAACCCGCGTTGGGAACACTGGTACAGTAATGTTCAACGATGCCTTTCTCTGTTTTGTGACGACCCAACCCTAATTTCCACAAGATTCTAATGGAAAGCAGGGTTGGGTTGATATGTTTACAAGGGAACCCTGTTGAAATTAAAACGATAGAAAAGAATAGAAATTTTTGGATATAAAAGGATAGAGCTTTTCTATCCCTCCCAAGTTTACACTTTGCATCCATGAAACGCTACCTTTTTCAATCTTTGTATGTATCCATCGTTTTCATTAGGCTTTATCTTCTTCTATCTTTTTCTATCCTTAGTTATAAACTTATTAATTATCAAATTTTGAACATGCATAATAATATTTTAAATACAATATTTTGTACATAAATATTATTTTAATCCTAACGTTAAAACATGTAAAACTGAAAAATCCGCATCTATGTGGACGCGAACCCACGTGCATAGAGTTTGCTGTTCTACGCTTAATTCACTGAGCTAACGAAGGATTTAGGAGTTGTGTTGTAAAAACCAGTATCACTCATCCAAAAGAGCTCTATCTCAGTCTATCCCTTGTTTATCTAACTCTATCTTTTTCAATCTCTTTGTTAAATTCATAATTTATATCTTCAATCTAATTTCATCTGCGGCTACCCACCGCTATAATGAAATGGAGAGACTTGATAGTATACTTAAAAAGCGATAGAGAAGGATTGAAATTATTATACGCGAATATATGTGGATATAAAGGTATGGATTGAAAAGGGTAGTCTTCCTAGTAGATTGTAAAAGGAGTAGAAAAGGATTGAGATAATTAGATTAAGGATAGACACAGATAGAAATGTAGTGATCAAAAAGGATACACTTAAAATACACTTCAAGAGAGATAGGAAACGATTGAAAAGGCTATACAAGGATAGAAATGGATTGAATGGTAAAGATTGAAATGGATAGACTTGATAATATATTTCAAGAAAGATAGTGAGGGATTGAAATTAATATACGTAGATAGATGTGGATATAAAGGTATAGATTGAAAAGGATAGAATTCCTAGTAGATTGTAAACAGAATAGAAAAGGATTGAGATGACTCGATTAGGATACACTTGGATAGAAATGTAGTGATTAAAAAAAATAGACTTGGTAATATACTTTAAGAGAGATAGGAAAGGATTGAAATGACTATACAAGGACACAGATGGATAAAATGATAAAGATTGAAAAGGATATAGTTGGTAGTAAACTTAAAGAGAGATAGAAAAGGGTTGAAATGATTATACGATATGAATAGCTTAGAAGAGATTGAAAAGGATAAGCGTGTAAAAGACCAGATTATTGTAGATTATAAAAGAGATAGAAATAGATTGGCATGGATAGGGATGGATACATTTGGAATAATTTTTTCTTTTTATTTCAATCCTGAAGATTGAAAAAGATTCAAATAGATAGACTTTCTACCTTTTTACTTCTGACAGGGAGAGCTTTGAAATGAAGAATCGTTCGAATTTATTGCTTGGGTAAGTTGCTCAATGTAAAATTAATAAAAAAAAACAAAAAAAAATCACAAAGCGCTTACAAGAAAGCTGCTTCGTCGAAATAAAAAGTTTCAACTTGGGTGGCTCCGACCAATAAAACATTCTCGGCTAAACGGGCTAAGAAAATTTAATTTATTTATGGTACGTTGGTAACTAAGTAGTAAATGTTAAAAAAGTCATAAAGATTTTGGAAACGATAGCTTCTGATTGAAATGAGATTCAATAAATAAATTAACTAATTACATGACTATTTTATGAATTATTCCGGTCATCAGTGAATTTTATACCCATTTTTACTCGAATTGGCCAACCTACCCCGCCCACTTAGCCAACTTTCCCGTTTTCCCTAAAAGTGTGTCTTACGGCTTTATCAGCGAATGTCGGCGTTAAGTTGTGTTCGTAAGCTGGTAGCGTCAAAAATTACTTGTATGATGAAACAGGTGGTGCGATAATATGATATATCGCATAAAAGGATACACTTCTTTCTCGCTGGTCAAAGTTTTTTTATGAATCGGATAAAGTTTCGTACGAACGGAAATAAGTTTTAAGGAATATAAAATACAATATTTACGATGGAACAAATCTGCACGTCTTAATGGACTTCACTTTAAATTGACAATGCTCAAAGTTTAAGTTGAAAGTTTTAAAATTAAGGGCAAGGGTTGTACATCCTTATCGTGAAATTATATCTCTGTATTTTCCTCAACAATTATTAGAATTTGATTTCTCGCAAAAGTTTCGGACTAAAATTCATTCAGAACCAATTCGAAATTTTCCAAGTTTTACTGTTGTAAATTTTTCAGAATGAGAAACAGAATTGGATTATGGTGCATTATCTGATATCTACAAGGAATTATTCTAGCCTCGAATATGTTGGTTGCCCCTTATTAGAAATTTATAAATTGTAATTTAATCAGAACATTGAACTCAGGTTGAACGTGCTTCGAAGAAAATAAATATGTATCAAATAGATTAATTTAAGAGCTTTCTGAACAGAATTACTTCACTTTACTTAAGTATTTCTAAGTCATTTCTTATTTATTATATCTTATTATATATATTCTTTATATCTCATCTATAGTTGATTCCATATCATATTTGGATACAAGAAACAGACACGTATTATTTTATTTTGACATGATAGGAAAACTTTTAAAGTTGAAATTTTTTAAACATATAGAGTGGAAAAAATTAAGGATTTTAAAAAATTTTCCAGTTCATAGACCATTTCTTATAAAACAATGACATTTATATCAATTATATCAATTTTATTTATTTATATGAACGATTATACCTACACTTTGTATAATATATCAATAAATGAAAAAATTATTCGTTTTTTTATATTTTAAGATGTCCATTTTCCATAAATGCCATTTATTTAAAACAGTTGCATATTTCTTATATAAAAAAAAAAAACGAACAATTTTTTCATTCATCACTATATGTAGTGTATGTAATTGTTGACTTTACTTGAAAATTTTATTGTTTTATAAGAAATGGTTTACCAACTGGAGGATTTTTAAAAATCCTTATTTTTTTCTACTCAACAAGTTTAAACACTTGTAACTTGAGAAGTTTGCATATTATGTTGGAATAAGAAAATACGTGTCTATTTTTTTTTAATAAAAAATACGAAAGGAAATATTCGAGGTCATTTTATGTTTCATTTGTAAATATGATATGGAATCACCCCTATGTATAAGTAATGGCGGTATTTTATCTGGAATATTTTTCACTCTGAAAGCATCTTTTCTTTTACTCATCCATCGTAGTTGCCAAGTTTGAAACTCAGGAAGGAAGTAGTGCCTTTCAAATGCAAAGTGCTTATCTTGAATATCGACAACTCTGCGGGAACCAGTGTCCTTTGTTGTTGTATCACAGCTGAGACTTTTCAGACATGTAAAACTTATAACCTAATGAACATTTAGTCCATTTTCGATTTGGCACATTTCACCATAGCGAAAGTTTTGGATTATTTCGAATCGATCCGAAATTTGCCGAATCATTCCGGAATATGTATCCGAACCAAAAAATCTATTCCGATCTAATACGAAGGAAATTTTCAATCCAAATTAATGCGAAGCCCATACAAAATTAATCCGAACCTTTAATCCGAAAGAATCCGCCAATCCGAATGAATCAGAATTAATCCGAACTTTCAATCCGAATAAATTCGGACGATCCGAATGAATCCGAATTTATCCGGATTCTTGTGCATTATTCGAATTGATTCGGATAGATCGGATTCATTCGGATTGAAAGTCCGGATTAGGCGATTTTATGCGAATTGATCGGATTTATTCGGATTGAAAGATCGGATTCATTCTGATTTTTTCGCATTGGCGGTTCATTCGGATCCATTCGGATGAAAGGTTCGGATTGCTTTTGAATTGGTTTCGGATTAATCCGGATTGAAAACTTCCTCCCTCTAACAGAAAAAAGAAGAAAATCCTTTAAATAATTTAACTCAATCCTATGACCTTTACGGAAGGAAATGACAGGAAAAAAATCTTACCCTGTTGGAAGTAAAAAGATAAAAAGTCTATCTATTTGAAACTTTTACAATCTTCAGGATTGAAATAGGAAGGAAAAGTGAATCCAAATGTATCCATCTCCATCCATGCCAATCTATTTCTATCTCTTTTTTAATCTATAAGATACTCTTTCCTTTTCAATCTCAATATTTCTATCTTTCTGTATCCTTCGTCTATCTTCGCCAATAATTTCCTATCGTCCATCTATCCACGCCAATCTTTCTTCATTCTCCGTCCATCCACACCAATCTTTTTATATCCCTTTCACAATCTATTGCAGCGTCTATCTTTTTCAATTCCTACTTTCCTGTCCATGTCTATCCTTGGTCTAATCATCAGAATCCTTGTATAATTATATCAACCCTTATATAGAGAAAATGGATAGAAATTTTTTGGGATGGATATAAAGAGATAGGAAAAGATAGAGTATAGAGAAAACGATGGATACAGACAAAGGTAGAAAAAGATAGCATTTGATTGATGCAAAGTGTACACTTGGGAGGGATAGAAAATCTGTATCCTTTTCTATCCAAAAATTTCCATCCTTTTGTATCTTTTTACTTCCAACAAAGTAGTCGTCTTTTTCCTGTCAATTTTTTCTGTTGTATTTTCACGACCACAGGAAAACTACAGGGGAAAACGATAGGTGAAAAAACGATACACCTTACTTAATTAATTATTTAATAATTAATTAATTATGCAATTTTCACGAGTGATGTTAGAATGCGACATTTTCACTTGCCTCTGTCTTTTTGAAAATAATTATGTCTAAAATCCTTTTGCGGATAAAAATAGGAAAATTCTACTTGAAGTTTTTCGAAGAACATAACAAGTTTAAATATTTTTTCGTATATATGCTTATGCAAATGTACCACGAACGAATCAAGCTGGTACGAATCTTTTATGGAGATATGTAACCTGATGCACAGTTCAGAAATATTTTTTGTATCTTCGTAAAGAGACTGAATCAGGAATTGAGAAATTATCTTCATTTTGCCATAAGTAGTAAATAAATTCTAATTTTCTGCTTACAGTATGCTGGAAATTAAGTCGTATTACCATATAGAATAGTAGAGTGCATCGTTAGCATTACAGTGCATATGATGCAGGACGGTCTTATATCTGATAAGAACAAGGTGATTAGTACACCTCATATACCTCATATATATGTACAATTGTACATATACATATATACATATATATGAGCGCCTCATCTTCTTGTTCGTAGTATTTGGTAATATTATTATTTAATATATTCCGAGTTAATCTCGTGCATCCAAAAACTTTAGTAAAGGGATATCGATGTCGAAAAATCGAAAATATCGATATTTATCATCCGCGATATATCGATATTTCAAATGCTATACATCATTAAAAATAAATATCAAGATTTTATCACAATGTCACGTCTCGCGACGTAAGCTATTATTAATTACTAATTATTCTAATATTCTTACTAAATATTTGATCAGTTCATATTATATTTCAAGGAAACTAATTATAATAAGTTATTTACCTGTAAACACATTGAAAATACTCTAATATAAATATATTTTATATAAATATTATATAAAATATTAACTTTCCCTAGTCACATAAGATTTGGTAATTATGAATCTCATTAATCACTCGACCTCCGAATTAGTGTCACATACAATTTGATGACATAGGTACTTTAATAGACCCAATTCACGATTTCCTAAAGTCTGTTATAAAATCAATTCTGCAAACCACTGCGAAACAAACTTCATATGTATAGAAAAAAATTATAATTTACGACATCTGATATTCCATATATTTTCTCCTATCAATCTTATTGTCTTTTACGAAAATGAAAATCAGAACTCTTTCCTAGAATTCCTTTCTCAAACTATAAGGCAACAAAAAGCCTCTACGTCGAAACTGCATCATTGGGGATATTTATATGACTTCTCCGTAGCACTTGAACTCCCGAATATTGCAATACTAACTTTGATTAGGCCTAAATGATAAAACCAGGAAGTGTAACAGATTCGATTGGACAAGAGTTTATTATATTTCATTCTTGCACGGATCCGTATCAGTTACGCATGTGTCAAATTATCCTGATTTCAATTCAATATTCTGAAGTAACAGTCCTTCTAAAACCTACTATCTACAAAATCTTCAAGTCAGAGTCTTTAAGTGAGTTAAACCAAGTTGAAAGTTCTCCAGTGAATAAAAGTCAATAAAATTCGATATTGACCACCAGAGTTGGATCACTCCAACCAATTGAAGATCATCTTCACGAATTTACAATCAGACTACAAAACTCAAGTGGTAAGTAAGGTTTCATAAAACCCATCTTTTTCCCTTATATTTCTCTTATAAAAGTGAATCTCAAGGCTCATTATTCTCGCATGAATCTCTTTTTTTAAAAGACGACTGAGCATAAGGTGGACAGCAGATTCGACTAGTTTCTTAACGAATTATCCACTTTCCATTTCATCTCAAAACACCTTTCCTCTTTTAGTCTGACGGTGTATCAATTTGTAATCAAGGACCTAATAAACTTTCATTTGTATCCATAATTGTGCCAATTATTTTAAAATTAATTATCCTCATCCCTGTTGTAGAACCGTCTGTTCAACTCAGAAACGAGGAGCCTATATTTTCTAAAATTATATATTAAATGAAAAGGAGTATGCGAGTCTCTCGGGACGTAATAACAATATCGATGTAATATTCAGCACATTTTATTATTACGCTACACTCAGTCGGTATCGTGAAAATACATTATTTGATAATTCATCAAGAAATATTAAAATGTACCGAAACTACGAGGTCAAGTTCCCTGCTGGAAGTAAAGAGATAGAAATCCTATCCCTTTCCATCTCCTTCTATATGTAAGATAAAAAGGGATACGAATTGTTTATCTCTTTCTGTCTCTCGCCTATCCCCCCTATCTCTTTCAATCTCCACTTCTTTATCTCTTTCTATCCCTGTATATACTTGTCTATCACTTTCTATCTTCTTGTCAATCTGAATTCGCTTTTATCTCTTTTAATCTTCAGTTTTCTATCCCTTTCTATCTCCATTTTAATCCACATTCACGCTCATCTCCTTGAATCTCCTCTTTTCTATCCCTTTTTATCTCTGCCTATCTCTTTCTACCTCCATCTCAATCCACACCAACGCCTATCTCTTTCAATTCCCAATTCTCTATCTTTTTATATCTTTTGTCCATCCCCATCTATCTCTTTCTATCTCTTTGTCAATCACCGTTTTCGCTTATCTCTTTCAATCCCTACTTCTCTATCTCATTCTATCTCTGTATATATCTGTCTATCCTTTTCTTTCTGCATTTCAATCCACATCCACGCCTATCACTTTCAATCGCCACATCTATATTCCTTCCTATTTTTCGCATATTCCAGTCTGTCCCTTTTTTTCTCTTTGTCAATCTCAATTCACTCTTATCTCTGTCGATCCTCACTTCTTTATTCTTTTCTATCTTTCTCCTATTATCACCTATAACTTTCTTTCTTCTTTTCAATTAAAATTCGCTCCAATCTCTTTTAATTCCACTTTTCTGTCCCTTTCAATCACTCCCCTCTCCTCGTCTATCTCTTCCCTGTCCCAGCAGGTCTAATTGTCCGATACAAGTCTAAACATTTAAAAAACTATAATCTCATCATCTATCCTGCAGAATGTTGCTAAAAATGTATGTACTTACATTTCTTTATTTATGTGGAGTAGGGTGATACAAAAAAATTGTTTTTAGAAATTTAAATGCGATGCATAATAGAAATCTTGGAAGGCATCGAAAACAATTTTTCTAAAAATTTGAGGAAAATCAATGATGTTTCAAGGGTTGCTCAAAGTGATTGCTTATTTTCACTAAGTAAGAAACCTCCCGTGTAGAAATTTTGCTGTGGCCCCTGTCGGGTCCAGATCGAGTGATTTCAAACTGGTGATGGAACGCGAAACCCGACCGAGCCCAGATCAGGTTCCGCGTTCCATCACAGGTCTGAGCCAGGTTTGGGAATTTCTACTCGGGCTGAGATCGTCTCCGTAAATAATATTGCTCATTTACCAACAATATCGTGCTCAATGTCTAAAATTTTACTCGTAGCATCGTTGAACACAATAAAATTCAGTATCGTAAAGTTGAACTCAAAAATTTTTTTACATTAATAAATAATAAATTGTTAATTAACAAAACTTCAATTGAAATTGAAGAGGAACTTTCAGCATAGTTTCAAAATCTATGGTTAGATAAGAAAAAATTTTTGGATGAAAAATTAATGTTGGATACGATATATTTCGAATAATATAAATGGAAAAGGCTATGGGTGAAAATATTGATTGGAAAGGTGCCTGAAGAGGTCCGAAGATGCCCGATAATATTGCTGTCTGATTCATTCGTTTTCATTCGTGTAGAGTACCCGGTAAGAAGGAGTAGATTAAACTGAATAGAAAGTAGTTGGAATATGGATAATTTTTCTACTCTTTTAATTCAAAGCAATATCGTTTTTGAACGAAAACATCTCAATTAAATTTATCGATATAAGTTTGTTCTCATTTCATTCGTGTTAAATCCTGCGACCAAAAGTGAAAACGTTCTAATTCTGACAGGCGTGATAGATTTGAATTTAAATTAATTCTGCTTAATTTTCAAAGGCAATTGTGAAAATTGCAGTTAATTTAATGCCTTTCTCGAGATAAAATTATCAATATTTCAATATAATATCAATCCTGCAGAATTAGACTGAATGAAAGTGTTGAAAATTTAACTCAAATTCATAACGCTTTCAATTTAAAGCAATTGCGTTTTTCAAATTTCGAAATCATGTTAATTAATTTCAGTACACACCTAGTTACCGGGTACGATTAGTGAGTTGGGCGAATTTAGCTACAGTACGAATATCGGGAGTTGAATGTAATCGTAATAAATTATAGGTTAATAAATAAAAACATTTAGCTGTTACGACAGCAAAATAAATTTGAGAGTCCCTTAACAATTTTACTAATTTATTAAGGGGTTAGTACTGTCACGTCCTCGCGACGTAGTATTAATCATCTTTCTTAAATATATTAATTATAACTCATTCTTAACATTTAGCTTATCAATTGTCCCCTATCAATTAATATTGTATCTCATTTAGGTATTAAGCAATCAATATTGTTATTTCATAAACAATCATTTAAGCAAAGTACGAACTTGTTCAAAGCCACCTTTCATTAAGAAAACTATCGATTCAATATCCGAAATATTTATGTGTCAACAGCCACAAAAACGCCTGACATTTGACCTCAATCTAAATAAGAGTTGCATTCCATATGACTCGTAAATTTCAAATATAATGTCACGCAACATAAAATCTCTTTCGAGAGAAACACCAAATATCGTAAACTAAAATACCATTTAGTTTTAAGACCTGTCACTTTTCGCCATAAAAATATCAATGTTATTTCTCCCTAGAAACGATACATCTGTATATCCGAATTCTTGGAAGAATCAGTGCACCAGTCCACACGTGCAGGTCGTAAATCAAAACGACACTTGACCTGATTTAGAAATTTCCCTAAAAGGGGAACCAATCAACAAAAAGGGGCGACCAATCAACGAAAGGAGGTGTTGCCCTTACGCAGAAGAATTCAGGAATCACGTGATTTGCAAAAATATACACGTGCCCTTAATGTATCGCGGCCATCATTGATTCATGCCAAACTAGTATAAAACCGGAAGGAATTGACCAGAAATCATCAGTTTGATCATCGACCAGTTTGAGCAGTTTGTTCCGGAATCTTCACCTAGTGTCATCT
>UCOK01001186.1:0-20884 GCA_900474325.1 Synergus umbraculus | reverse complement strand
TCCTATCGTAGCGTATCCTATTGTATCCTATTCTGTTATATTCTATCCTATTGTATCCTATTCTGTTATATTCTATCCTATCGTATCTTATCCTATCGTATTATTTCGTATTTTATCCTATCGTAGCGTATCCTATTCATCCTATTCTATCGTGTTCTATCCTATCGTATCCTGTCATGTTTTATTCTATTGTATTCTATCCTATTGTATCCTATTTCTATCCTACTGTATTCTATTGTATCCTATTCTATTGTAACGTATCCTATTGTATTCTATCCTATTATATCCTATCCTATCGTAGCGTATCCTATTATATCCTATTCTGTTATATTCTATCCTATCGTATCTTATCCTATCATATTATGTCGTATTATATCCTATCCTATCGTAGCGTATCCTATTATATCCTATTCTGTTATATTCTATCCTATCGTATCTTATCCTATCATATTATGTCGTATTTTATCCTATCGTAGCTTATCCTATTCATCCTATTCTATCGTGTTCTATCCAATCGTATCATGTCATGTTTTATTCTATCGTATTCTATCCTATTGTATCCTATTCTATTGTATCCTATTGTATCCTATTCTATTGTATCCTATTCTATTGTATTCTATCCTACGTATCATATAACATTCTATCGTATCCTATCCTACGGTATTATATTTTATCCTATCATAATATATTGTATCCTATTGTATTCCATCCTATTATTTACTATCCTATCGTAGCGTATCCTATTGTATCCTATTCTGTTATATTCTATCCTATCGTATCCTATCTTATGGTATCCAGTCACATCCTATCGTATCTTATCCTATCGTATTATTTCGTATTTTATCCTATCGTAGCGTATCCTATTCATCCTATTCTATCGTGTTCTATCCTATCGTATCCTGTCATGTTTTATTCTATTGTATTCTATCCTATTGTATCCTATTTCTATCCTACTGTATTCTATTGTATCCTATTCTATTGTAACGTATCCTATTGTATTCTATCCTATTATATCCTATCCTATCGTAGCGTATCCTATTATATCCTATTCTGTTATATTCTATCCTATCGTATCTTATCCTATCATATTATGTCGTATTTTATCCTATCGTAGCTTATCCTATTCATCCTATTCTATCGTGTTCTATCCAATCGTATCATGTCATGTTTTATTCTATTGTATTCTATCCTATTGTATCCTATTTCTATCCTACTGTATTCTATTGTATCCTATTCTATTGTATCGTATCCTATCACACCCTATCGTATCTTATCCCATCGTATTTTATCCTATCGTATCCTATCCTATTGTATGCTATCGTATTCTATTTTATCATATCCTATGCTATCGTATTTTATAGTATTGTGTTTATTGCATCCTATCGTATTCTATCCTATTCTATTTTACTCTACCCTATCGTATCATATCACATTCTATCGTATCCTATCCTACCGTATTGTATTTTATCCTATCATATTATATCGTATCCTATCGTATTCTATCCTATCTTATCCTATCGTATTCTATTGTATCCTGTCGTATTTTATCCTATCGAATTCTATTGTATCCTATCATATCCTATCCTGATACGATAGGATAGGATACAATAGAATGGGATACTATATGATAATATGCCATAGGATACGATATGATTGGATACGATAGGATAGTATACAATGTAATAGGATACCATAGGATAAGATAGAATAAGATACAATAGGATAGGATACGATAGGAGAGTGAGGGGGAGAGAAAAGGAGAGAGAGTATTTCCTGAACAGTTGTCATGAAAACCTTTGTATTTCACACGTCGCAAAATAGGCAATTATTAGCTAAAAATATTTATTATTATGAATGTATAATTGGTACAACTAATTTGCTCTTTTAGTAAAGTATTAAATGCCCTTAAGAAAGAAAATAATTTCGGGAAATGTTCATCATTTGGATTTTTATTCCATGCAGGTGATTAATTCGGGTGACACTGCAATACTGAACTGTACAGTGGAAGGATACCCAGTCGAAAGTGTTGAATGGTTGCATGATGGAATTCCAGTCTTGACTGCTCACGAGACTAGAATCAGATTATTGGCTCCTCTTGTCCTCTTGATTGGATCAGTAGGTCGAAGGGACAAAGGAATGTATCAATGTTTAGTTAGGAGCGATAAGGAAAATGCACAGGCAACTGCTGAGCTGAAATTAGGAGGTGAGAACATCAATCTCTGCATCTATCTTCTTTTTATAAATTTTTTTTCAAACCCACCCTGATGAAAATTCCAGTGGGAATTTCAAATATTTTGAAAGGGATGATAGTTTAATAAATCAGTATTTTAGATACCGTTCCGGAATTGCAGTATACGTTTATCGAACAGGCATTAAGACCTGGGCCTCCTGTTTCACTTCGATGTTCAGCAACTGGTTCTCCACCACCTTCCTTCACTTGGCTTCTGGATGGTGAACCTTTGAGTGAAATTATGTCTGGTCACAGGTATATAATTATTAAATAATAAATATAATAAATAATGAGAAATAAATATTGTAATTATATATCTTTTCTTTACAGATATGCTATTGGTCAATATGTAGACCAATCTGGAGATGTGATCAGTCACTTGAATATCACGTCAGCAGCTTCTGAAGATGGGGGACTTTACTCTTGTATTGCTTCCAATTCGCTCGCATCTACAGTTCATAAAGCGAGACTCAATATTTATGGTATTAAAATACATTTCACTTTTTTTACACCTACTTACATTCTTTCTAAATGAAATATAATTTTATTTTGTTTTTTTTTTTGTTTTAATAGGTGCACCTTACATTCGTTCAATTGGACCAATTCGAGCGATTGCTGGGGTTGATACGACCATAGCTTGTCCTTATTCTGGTTATCCTATAACGTCTGTAGAATGGTCACGAGGGGGAGTAGTTTTGCCTCTTGATATCAGACACAAAGTGGACAATGGACATTTAACAATCATTAATGTAGACCCACATGATGCTGGTACTTACACTTGCACAGTTCGAGCAAGAATGGGCCAGACAGCCAGCAGAGATATTCAACTTTTTGTCAGCAGTACGTATTATTAATTGAATTCGGCCAAGTCACTTTGTTTTGATAACTACATCTAGTTTTTTTTTTGTAAAAATAACTTTGTTAAAGGTGTTGGAGCCAAGTTCTAATCAAAAAATTCGATTTCTTCAATTTACTCAACAAATATTAAATTTGGAATTTTTTCCCTTTGTAGAATTAATCAATTCTTAACTAGAATTATGCATACAGAGTGAAAAAATATCTAATATAAATATTTTTCAAGTAAAATGAAAATATTGAATTTTGAAGTTAGATTTTGAATTCTTCGTTTTATACAAAAAGTATCGAAATCAAAAAATTTTTCGCTCTGTACGCAGTCTTATATTTGGAAAAAGATTAATGCTACGGAGCGAAAAAATATTTATCTATAATTTTTGTTGAGTAAAATGAAGAATTGAATTTTGAGCTTAACACTTGGGTCCAACGCCCTTAAATTTATTTAATTTAAAATGTAGGTCCACCGGTGATGAGTGCAATATATTTTCCTGTGGATCTTCAAGAAGGTAGTCGAACTCAAGTTTCTTGTAGTGTCACTTCGGGAGATCTACCCATTCATTTCTCATGGTTAAAAGATGGAGAGCCCTTGCCCTCTTCCCTTCGAGTGAGTCTAAGATATTGTTTGATTTGTTTTAGATTTGAATCTTTACCAAAGATTTTAAGTCATCCTGCCTCTTCAGTATTAAACATCTCGCATAATTACATATTTAATTAACTTTCACACTTTAGATTCAAGAGAAAGAAGAAGACTTCTTTCACTTTCTGATCTTCAAGAATATCTCATCCCGACACAGTGGTAACTATACCTGTATTGCGATGAATAGTGCTGCGAAGGTTAATCAAACAGCAGAACTGCTAGTCCGGGTTCCACCTCAATGGGTGTTCGAGCCCCAAAATGTGTCAACTCTTTTGGGAAGTCCTCTTATTGTTCACTGCAAAGCTGATGGATTTCCACCTCCTTCGGTTAATTGGCTTCGAAGTCGGGGAAGATCTGCAAATAACTTTCAGCCTTTGATCGCTGGTCTTGATGGAAGACTGACGATTCTTCCAAATGACACCTTGTGGACAGCATCAGCTGAACCGCAGGATGAAGGTCACTACCTCTGCAGAGCTAACAACAGCATTGGATCCGGATTGAGCAAAGTTATCTACGTATCTGTGAATGGTAAAAATTAATTCTATTATATAAATTTAAAACTATACTAACACTGATAGTACTAACACTTTATATTATCTGCTTTTTGTCCTTATTAACAATAACTAACTAATTAACAATTCCTCTATCCTAGAACCCGCTCGATTTGAATTTCAAAGCAAGAATATCACCATCCGTAGAGGTGAATCTGTTACTCTTGATTGCACTGTAATTGGTGATGATCCGATTGAAGTTCAGTGGCTTCATAATAACAATAGAATGAATACAAATGGTCACAGGCTTAGCATCAGTCAGGTCAAAACAGATAATGGACTTAAGTCTCAACTTTCACTCAGAAGCAGTGATCGACAAGATTCTGGGGTTTATAGATGTACTGCTGACAATGCTTATGGAAGAAGCGAACATCTTTTATACCTCGCAGTTCAAGGTTAGCAGATAGTTTACTTATTTCTTATGTAAACATGAAAAATTTGCTAACTAATAATTTTTACTTGTCTCTTTAAATAAATAGAAAGACCTGATCCACCGACAAATCTCGAAGTGATAGAGATAGGATCAAGATCTATTCGACTTTCCTGGAAGAAGGCCTTTGATGGAAATACTCCTATACATAAATACGTTATACAATATCGTCCTCTTGGTCATGGAATTACTGATGATTGGGATCCATCGAAAACACATAATGTCTCGTTTACTCCTGGATTGTCAAGTTTCGAAGCTGAGACGAATCCAACTCAAAATGGTACGTATTTGAAATTGAAATTATAGAGAAGCTGGGATTCTTAATTTTCCATATCTAATTCTCAGGTTTGTCTCACTATGAAGGATCGAGTGAAGATCAAGAAGTTGTTCTCGTGAATGGACTCCATCCAGCTATTACCTACACTTTTCGCATTTTTGCTATCAATAATATCGACGCCAGTGCTCCAACTGATGCGGTTGTTGCCAAAACCCAAGAAGAAGGTATGAACCTTTATTCATTTATTTATTTATTTTCAAATAGAGATGGTATATGTACATTTTTCAAATTTTTTAGCCCCTACTGAACCTCCGCAGAATATCAAAGTAAAATCAGCTGGACCTGGAGAGTTGATAGTCAGCTGGCAGGTAAATAATAATCTTCATATTCAATCCTGGATTGCTGGTCTTATTCGACTTCGAAATTTTGTATTTTATTGGAAACTTCAATTAGCGCACTGAATTACTAAATTCTTTTGTTTATTTCTTATATTATGTAATTCCTTTTTGCAGGCACCTCCTAAAGAATCTTGCAACGGAGACTTATTGGGCTACATAGTCACCTGGTCTGAACATTCCTCGTCAACATCTGGAGTTAATCAAAGCAAAAGTTTGACTGTTAACGGATGGGCATCTACTAAAGTTCAATTGACGGGTTTGAGGAATTATACAAAGTACGATATCTCCATCAGAGCTTTCAACAGTATAGCTAGTGGTCCCACAAGCGTTCCTGTTGTTGGAACAACTCAAGAAGGAGGTGAGAATTGATATATGTATTTTTAAAATATGATCCCCGAAAAATATTTTCTATATAATATATATGTAACATTAGATAAAATAAGCTTTATAGTATACTGTGATTCAAAGAAAATGATATATTTTCAGTGCCAGGAGCCCCTCCAACTCAAGTAACTTGCAATCCACTTTCCTCACAAAGTATCAAAGTTTCTTGGCACCCTCCTCCTTCTCATCAGCATGGTGGAGTAATTCAAGGGTATAAGGTTTATTATCGGCCAGTACCTACCGATAACAGTAAGTTATTTCAATAATAACTTCATATCAATTTCCAATACCCAAAATCGTCCAAAAAGTCTTCACCTTAAAATTTTTTAATCTGAATATCCGAATATTTTTTGCAGTGGAGATATCGACAGTCGGTGAAGTTAAAAAGACGACGAGCGATGAAACGTACCTGCATACTTTGTACAAATATACGAATTATTCGATTAGAGTCTTAGCTTACACAGGAGCTGGAGATGGAGTTCTTAGTTCTCCAATTTATTGTGCAACTGATGAAGATGGTAAAATATTGCAATGGTTAGATTGTAACTGGGCGTCTTTAAAATAGAGATATTAAATTTTATGATTTGAATAGTTCCAGGACCACCGGCTGGAATTAAAGCACTGGCTCTTACAGCAGACAGTATTTTAGTATCTTGGTTGCCACCTTTACAGCCAAATGGTCGAGTTTCACGATACACAGTTTATAGCAGAGAAGCTGGTTCTCCAAGACAAAATACACATATTATGCATGAAGCACCTTTGTCTGCAACAGATACACTTACAATGGAACTGCGAGGCTTAAGTGAAAGGTAATTTATACGAAATAATAAAGGATTGAAAAAGAATTCATGACGAATTTTTGAATCCGTTCGATTTGAATTTATGATTTATTGAATTCAAAACTTAACTTTTTTGTTCTTTTAGACAACTCTACGAATTTTGGGTGTCAGCAACTACAGCTCTTGGAGAGGGCGAAGCCACAACTATTGTTACACAAACCACAAATACTAAAGGTTGGAAACTTGATTTAAAAATTAAAATAAGCCACAAGTGTCCAATCCATCAAAATAAAAATAATACTTTAAAATCATTAAAATGTATATTCTGCTTGCAGCACCAGCAAGAGTAGCTTCGTTCTCACAAGTTTTAAGAAGGCCTGTTAAATCTTCAGTAATTCTGTCTTGTCTAGTTGTTGGAAACCCAACACCTCGTCCAATTTGGACCTATAAAAAAAATCAAGTTTCTTCCGGAAGACATCATGAAATAACCACGGATGGACATCTAAATATTCACGGTATTTACGAAACACTATATGGAAATATTTAATTTAGGAAAATTTAAGTAGTACATACATAGAAAATTTAATAATAGAAAATTATTAATAAAAGTTTAATTAATTGATGTGAATTATTCATTGTAGGTCTAGACCAATCTGTTGCTGGAAATTATACCTGTTCAGTGGGCAATTTATTCGGAGATGATTCCATAACTTATAGCTTAATTGTTGTGATGCCACCAAGAGCTCCTATTCTTGAATTACAGTACACAACTACTGACAGTATCAAACTTTGTTGGAATCATCCAGATAATGGTGGTGCTACAATTCAAGGTAGTTTAAGGGTGTTGGAACCAAATTCTAATGTAAAAATTCGATTTCTTCATTTTACTCAACAAATATCAAATCTGGAATTTTTTCCCTCTATAGAATTAATCAACTTTTAACTAGAATTATGCGTACAGAGCGATAAAATATCTAATATAAATATTTTTCAAGTAAAACGAAAATATTGTATTTTAAAGTTAGATTTTGAATTCTTCGTTTTATGCAAAAAGTATTGAAACTAAATATTTTTTCGCTCTGTACGCAGTTTTATATTTGAAAAAAGATTAGCGCTATAGAACGAAAAAATATTTATCTATAATTTTCGTTAAGTAAAATGGAGAATGAAATTTTAAGCTTAAAACTTGGGTCCAACGCCCTTAAAGAAATTCTTATTTATAAATCCTGGAATTTATTTCTCACATCTTGCAATTATAAATTTATTATTGTAAATAATATTTAAAAGACTCATATAAAGATTCTTAAGAAAGTTGAAACTGGAGAAAGTTCTGTTGTTCTAGGATACGTGTTAAGTTATAAAAGAGATCAAGGAGGCTGGGAGGAAATAACTTTGTCTCCTGAACATTCGGAAATAACTCTTAGTGGATTGAAATGTGGTTCATCCTATCATGCTCATTTAACAGCTTATAATAGAGTTGGAACTGGAGATCCAAGTCCATTAATTAGTGCTACAACAAAAGGAACAGGTGATTAAATTTTTCTAAATTATTTTTAATTCATACCATTCAAATAGTTTTGATATGAAAGACTTGAAACTCGAATTTTGTTTTCCAACAGCACCTCTTCTTCCAAGAGAACGAGACATTGTATCAGCAAACGCAACATCTGTTCGTTTAAATTTATCAGCCTGGCCAAATGGAGAATGTCTTATCCACCATTACACTGTCGAATATCGCAGAAGAATAGGAACAGAACCCTGGATTCTAGTAGCAAGCAGAGCCACTGAGAATCTTAGAATAAGAGATTTGAAGCCAGCTTCTTGGTACAGTTTACGTTTGACTGCACATAATGATGCGGGTTCAACTCAAACCCAAATAGAATTTGCTACAACTACTCTCAGTGGAATTAGCATTGGCCCCCCTAACGATTTGATTATGGATGATGATACCGTCAAGGGTATACCTAACTACAAAGTTCTCTACATCATTGTACCACTTGTTTGTGCAATTGTTTTGATTATTTCTGCTATCATTTTGGGGTACGTCATGCTAAAAAGGAGTGGAAGGTCAGTTATAATTTTTAAAGACATTTCAAATTTAAATAATGTATGTAAATAGAGAACTTGCAAAGAAAGAGTCTTATTATTCCAGATCCAGTTATTTGGGAGACATGCTGCCAAGTCAACAGCAGCCACCTGGATTGGGATTGAATCAAGGTCATCAACAACATCATCATCATCATTTGTCAAACTGTATGTCAACAGTCCAACTTAAGTCAACTGCTGAGAGAGACAATAGAAGAAATCACCAAGTTTACACAAGTTCACCAGTCAAGCAAGATAATCATAAAGCGAATGATCATGGATCAGGTACAATCTAAAAATTCGATTTCTTCATCTTACTCAACAAATATTAAATTTGTAATTTTTTCCCTTTGTATAATTAATCAATTTTTAACTATAATTATGCGCACAGAGGGAAAATATTTAATTCAAATATTTTTTTTAAGTAAAATGAAAATATTGAATTTTGAAGTTATATTTTGAATTCCTCGTTTTATGCAAAAAGTATCGAAACTAAATATTTTTTCGCTCTGTACGCAGTCTTATATTTGAAAAAAGATTAGCGCTACAGAGCGAAAAAATATTTATCTATAATTTTCGTTGAGTAAAATAGAGAATGGAATTTTCAGCTTAACATTTGGGTCCAACGTCCTTAATATGTGAACCATGAACTAATTCTTTATTATTGATATCTCAGAGATGTACGAGATCAGTCCCTACGCGACCTTCAGCGTTCCTGGAAGGGACAACCGATCAGTGACGACTGCAACTTTGGATTATACAATGCAATTCAAGACTTTTGGTCATCTGGAAAACGAAGACATCAACGCAATCGATTACGAACGATCGAGTGTGGATTTTGAAAGGTATTTGCTCGTCATACAATTCTTTTAAAGTAGTCGTCCACGATATATTCCTCAACCTATATATGTATATATATTTCACTTCCCTTATATTCCCTGATCTACTTTTCTCTTCCTTGTTCTCTTGTTCTCTTACGCGCAGGTCTAAAACGCCGAGGTGGCACAAGCAAAGGTATTTTCCCAGCATAGCAGAAGCTGAGAGCAAACTTCGTTCCAGTCGACAAGGGTCTGGAAGCGACACTTCCGGCAGTCCGTGTGGCGAGTGTGCTGGGCCTAGTTACAGGGTACCCGTAAAGCCTTGCCGAGGTACAGTATTTTTTTTTCTTTTTATTTCACTTAATTAATCTTGGTGCTAGAAAATTGCTTTTATATTTTTTAAAAAATGGTCATATCAAAGTATTTGATGTCAAAGGAATGTGAAAGTGAAATTCCTGTGATAAAGAATTTTTTATTTTTGTTTTAGACATATTTTCTCGTGGCGTGGAGTCTAGTACGGAGTCTAACAATGAATGTTCTCCGTCGCTAGCGAGAAGACGCAATCATAGACAATCAAGCAGGTCTACTCGCAGGTAGCCAAGGTTGGGATTCCACTTAGCACTCACAATCCCATTATCGATCTCATTGTCAAGCCTCAAATAGTGTTTAAATCCTTTTCTAATAGAATTTTTTAATTATGTAACACGAGCTTTCCTATTTTTTTAATATATGGTAACACCTTAAGGGCGTTGGATCCAAGTGTTAAGCTTAAAATTCCATTCTCCATTTTATTCAACGAAAATTATAGATAAATATTTTTTCGCTCTGTAGCGCTAATTTTTATTCAAATATAAGACTGCATACAGAGAGAAAAAATATTTAAGGGCATGTGATACTTTACCATAAGAGCAATTTAGTTTACCCAATTATACGTTCATAATAATAAATATTTTTAGCGAATAAGAGTCAATAAACCTTCCTCTCATGTACACGAAGGTTTGTTGACTTTTATTAGCTAAAAATATTTATTATTATGAATGTATAATTGGTTAAACTAAATTGCTCTTATGGTAAAGTGTTACATGCCCTTAATTTCGATACTTTTTCTATAAAACAAAGAATTCAAAATCTCACTATAAAATTCAATATTTTTATTTTTCTTAAAAAATATTTCAATTAGATATTTTCTCGCTCTGTACACATAATTCTAGTTAAAAATTGATTAATATTTGTTGAGTAAAATGAAGAAATCGAATTTTGAGATTAGAACTTGACTCCAACACCCTTAATCTTCTATTTGAAAACCGAAAAATAGAAAACTAAAGAGGATTTAAATACTCTTCGGTTTCGACTCATTCACCAGAGTATTAATAATATCTAAGCAAGAAATGAGAATTTTTTTCATCAAGTCTATAATAATTTGACCTAAAATCGATTTTTTTTAGTTCCATAGAGGACATGACGTTATTACCACCAACTGGTTACAGCGATAGTCGAGAATTGAGCGAGGCAGAGTGCGATCGCGATCGTGGACGAGGACGTGATTGGCAAAGTTTATCTATCGCCACCCGTCATGGTGGCAGCCTTGGAAGACTTCCTATTGAAGCTGTTGAAACCATGCTTGCAAGGTATCTTTCTTTTTAAATTTTTCATTCATATTTAAGGGGGCTTGGAGCCAAGCTCTAATCTCAAAATTCGATTTCTTCATTTTACTCAACAAATATTAAAATGATAATTATTTCCCTCTGTAGAACTAATTAATTAGTAACTAGAATTATGCGTACAGAGCGAGAAAATATCTAATTCAAATATTTTTTAAGTAAATTGAAAATACTCAATTTTGAAGTTAGATTTTTAATTCTTCGTTTTATGCAAAAAGTATCGAAACTAAATATTTATTCGCTCTGTATACAGTCTTATATTTGAAAAAAGATTAGTGCTACAGAGCGAAAAAATATTTATCTATAATTTTCGTTGAGTAAAATGGAGAATTGAATTTTGAGTTTAACATTTTGGCCCAACACCCTTAATCATATCATTTAAAATTAGATGAACCCATTATTAAAAGTTATAATAAATTACAGATATCAACAGCGAAAGGAACAAGAAAGACAAGAATTCACAATACATGTATGATTAAGATGTAGAATAGTACTTTTTTATTGGTTTTATTACGAATCAAATCTTTCTTCCATTCTACTCTCATTTTTACCTTATAAAAATCATGGTGAAGATTTTATGTGTTAAAAAATGACTGTCCATGATTTGAAAAGTCAAAGTTGCTAAAAAAAACAAAAAACAAAAAAAAACTTGCTCCCTATAATAAGGTAAAGTATACTAACCCGTCGTTATCTCATTTGTAAATATCAGTGTTACGTGCGATGCACAGTATACAATGTCGGCGGGGATTCGTTACCACGTAAATTTGGTAGCGGTTTCCGTCAGCGGTTTAACCGTTTGTAGATATGAGTCTCTTACGTGAAAGGAAAAATAATGAAATAACTATTAACTATCGTTGAACTATATTTCTACTTGAACGGTGTTAACGAACCGTTGAAAGATTTAAAAAATTTAAATCTTTTAAATTGACGAGACATTTTTACACATATTAAAGATCAATTAAAAACATTTAATTTAATTACTGAAGAGTTATATTGATCAATTGACAAAAGTTTCGAATATTTGCAGTTGAAAGAATTGAATTGTTACATCAAATATACTTTTGTTTAACTAAATGAAATTTTTTCCGAGTCAGCAAAATTAATAGAATTTGTATTACTTCTTTTAACTTATTTTTCCTATATTTACAATTTTTGTAAGTACCTTTTTACAGACGCGGATTCTAAAAGTCTGAAAGATAGAAAAAGGAAAAGAAATCTCAGAAGTCTTTTACGAATTATTCTTGGTCTCAAAGAATTCTTTTATTTGGGAAAAAAGAAAGTTTAAGATAATTGAATTGTACTTTTTTTACACTGCCAAATGAGATACAGTTTTCCTATGTAAGGTATTATGTATTATTATACTAAATGATCTAAAGACTGAAAAACTACCTATTTTATAAGAATAATAATAAATATAAAATTTTAAATTGGTGAATTTTGTTGAATAGATAATTTGAAGATATTATACGTTTGACCAAGAATTTCGCAAATATTCTATTTCGACTGAGAAAAATCTCAACAATACCTACTGCCAATTTCCTCTGTCATTATACCGCTGCCAAACTCTGATTAATGAAGAGGTCAAAAGTGATGCATAAAACGACCTCTGTTGATCGTTATATATTTAATAAATTTAATATTAATATATCATTTTGATAAGCAAAAAGATAAAAAAAAATGCACAAGCGATTTCTCTATGTCTTTACATAAAAATGTATTACGTCGAAATTAGCCAATAGAAATTCGACCAATTTTCTTTTACTTTCTTTGATAATAAGACAACTATAGGAGAAAACAGTGCTGATGTTGTACAAATACCATACGAAATGAATCTTTTGAAAGTTTAAAATACTTGTTTTATTGAATCCCAAACTATGTATATGAAACTACTCATCTGATTTAGTAATTAGTTTTATACTTGATAATTAAGGGTGTTGGAACCAAGTTCTAATTTAAAAATTCGATATCTTCATTTTACTCAACAAATATTAAATTTCGAATTTTTTCCCTTGTTAAAATTAATCAATTTTTAACTATAATTATGCGTACAGAGGGAAAATATTTAATTCAAATATTTTTTTTTAAGTAAAATGAAAATATTGAATTTTGAATTCCTCGTTTTATACAAAAAATATCGAAATTAAATATTTTATCGCTCTATAAGCAGTCTTATATTTGAAAAAAGATTAGCGCTACAGAGCAAAAAAATATTTATCTATAATTTTCGTTGAGTAAAGTGGAGAATTTAATTTTCGTTTAACACTTGGGTCCAACGCCCTTAAGCCATTTTCGGATCACGAATTAACTCAACAGTTGTTTCGTCGTCAGAAATGAGTATTTTACAATTTTTATAATACCAGAGATTAGAATCCCTCATATTGGTCCAAACATTGAAAACTTTTCTATAAATAGGAGGTACAGCAGCTTCAAGTCCAGCTTCTTGGGTCAAAGTTTCGAAAAAATTATATTGCTCTCGAAATAATCGGTGTGCGTGTCTTTTACTTTTTCCTTTCAATTTTGAATCTTCCAGCATTACTTCCTTCGATGGTAGACTAAATTTTTTTTTGAGAAGGGCCATAAAGTAAAGAGCCTGTAGAAAATTATTACTGTTTCATATTAAATTTTCAACGCTTTTTTGAAGATTAAATTTAAAATTTTTAATGATGTAATAAGAAAGCAATATTTCATTTTTAAAAGAAATTAAATTCTTACCTTCACATGAAACATTGGAAATGCTACTACAGCACTATTTATTCCCAAAAAGCACATTGATGGATAATTTACATTTATAGTGTGTCTATAAAGTGGAAACACAAAATTTTCATCTACTCTTATTCCACAGGTATCGTCCAAAAAAGGAAATTTTACTAAATATCCTGTGCAATACATAAAAGCTTCAGCGTTTACTGAACTTCCGTCTTTTAAGAAAAATATGTTCTTTTCTACTCTATCTATCCCAAAAACTTGAATCACGGAAGGAGGGAGTATGCTCGTCAATCTAATAAATGTCATATATATTAAGGGTGTTGGAGCCAACTTATGATCTAAAAATTCGATTTCTTCATTTTACTCAACAAATATTAAAATGATAATTATTTCCCTCTGTAGAACTAATTAATTAGTAACTAGAATTATGCACACAGAGCGAGAAAATATCTCATTCAAAAATTTTTTAAGTAAAATGAAAATATTCAATTTTGAAGTTAGATTTTGAATTCTTCGTTTTATGCAAAAAGTATCGAAACTAAATATTTTTTCGCTCTGTACGCAGTCTTATATTTGAAAAAAGATTAGCGCTACAGAGCGAAAAAATATTTATCTATAATTTTCGTTGAGTAAAATGGAGAATGAAGTTTTGAGCTTAACATTTGGGTCCAACGCCCTTAATTTATTATATTTTATAATTTATTATATTTATTTATTACATTCATTTAAATTGATAAATAATTTTGTTTAGTTACCTTTCACCATCGTGACTTAAGTAAACCCTATCAGCATGCGATGCTAATTCTACAGCGATATCCGTTCCAGAAAAGGAGGCTCCCAGAATTATTACTGATTTTCCAGAGAATTCTTCTGGTTTTCGGTAAGAATGGCTATGGAGAATTCTCCCTGGAAACATTTCTATGCCTGGTATTTTTGGAATATTTGGCTCAGAATACTGGCTAAACTTAAAATTAAAAGAAATAAAAACTCATGCTGAACAAAAACTTTCTTAAGGGTGTTGGAATCAAGCTTTAATCTAAAAATTCGATTTCCTCATTTTACTTAACAAATATTAACATTTAAATTTTTTCCCTTTGTAGAATTAATCAATTTTTAACTAGAATTATGCGTACAGAGCGAGAAAATATCTAATTCAAATATTTTTTAAGAAAAATAAAAATATTGAATTTTATAGCGAGATTTTGAATTCTTTGTTTTATAGAAAAAGTATCAAAATTAAATATTTTTTCTCTCTGTATGCAGTCTTATATTTGAATAAAAATTAGCGCTACAGAGCGAAAAAATATTTATCTATAATTTTCGTTGAGTAAAATGGAGAATTAGACTTTGAGCTTAACACTTGGGTTCAACGTCCTTAATTACAATAATTTTTTCATAATTGCGCGTTATATACCCTGTGCATATTATAACTGCATCAAATCTTTTAGTCACGATATTTTTTGTCTTCACGTCTTTTAATTGAACACGCCAAATAGTTGAAGTTTCCTCTGCTTTTGGTTGAATAATTTCAGGTCGGATGTTTTCCACCTTAGTATACAACTAATACGAGTATATTTTTTATTATATCAAGTAATAATATAAAATAAAGTAGGTACATATCGGATTATAATATCTCTCACCTTAATAAATTGACGAACCTGAAAATGATTAGCATAATCTCGCAAATAAGATAAAACAACTTGATTATGCGCAGAACTACTTTCAAGGCCTTTCATTTTTCGAAAATCCGGAAAATTCAAAATTTCGCATGCAGAGTTCGATCTAGAAATAAATTTTTAATGTATAATCAAAAATTATGTTCATATCCGCGCGCATATTGGATATATGCTCTCTAAACCTGAATCAGCGAAATTTTCGCTGTTTGAATCAGTGAACGATATCTTCACTGGAAAATCAGCGAAGTGCCCTGGCAAATCAGCGAAAAAAATTTTTTATGTATTTTTGACGCATGCGCATTATCCACAGGCAGAAAAGGATAATATTATACAGTATTAATAAATTGTTTTAAAGAATTAGTTCCTTTTTGATTTAGAGTAGTCAAATTTTTAAAAATATTGGAATATGTGTTTATTAATAAAGTTTATAAATTTCAAATTTCAAATACATTTTTGTATTCTATTAAGGGTGTTGGAGTCAAGTTCTAATCTAAAAATTCGATTTCTTCATTTTACTCAAGAAATTTTAAATTTTGAATTTTTTCCCTCCGTACAATTAATCAATTTTTAACTAGAATTATGCGTACAGAGCGAGAAAATATCTAATTCAAATATTTTTTAAGTAAAATGAAAATACTCAATTTTGAAGTTAGATTTTGAATTCCTCGTTTTATGCAAAAAGTATCGAAATTAAATATTTTTTCGTTCTGTACGCAGTCTTATATTTGAAAAAAGATTAGCGCTACAGAGCGAAAAAATATTTATTTATAATTTTCGTTGAGTAAAATGGAGAATAGAATTTTGAGCTTAACACTTGGGTCCAACGCCCTTAAGTGTATAATAAATGTTCATTTTTAAAAGTATAAATAATTGAAATCTATTCTTAACCCAAGAATATTTCCAAATTTTGGCAGGGAAATTTAACTGTTAATCAGCGAAAAGTTCACTGACAATCAGCGAAATTTCACTGATTTATATTTAGAGAGTGTACTAAATCTTTAATCACCTAAGATCTCGATACATGCTCGTGTGAATTGGTAGACCATAATCATCAAATCCTGTTTTTTCAGTGTAAACCCAAGTACCTCCTATATCTCCAGTCTGTTCAAAAGCCTCTATATCAAAATAATTCAAATCTGTGGATAAATGCCTGAGTGCACACAATCCAGAAGCTCCTCCACCGATTACACAAACTCTTATCTTTTTCTCACTCTTCTGATGTGAGTTATTAGTCTGATTATTCATCTGTAAATATTGTCATGGTTATTATCAAAAATGTACGTCTATAAGCTATAAAATAAGTACAGACATGCACATATAAATTTTGATATAATTAAGGGCGTTGGACCCAAGTGTTAAACATAAAACACCATTCTCCATTTTACTCAATGAAAATTATAGATAAATATTTTTTCGCTCTGTAGCGCTAATCTTTTATCAAATATAAGACTGCGTACAGAGCGAAAAAATATTTAATTTCGATACTTTTTGCATAAAATGAAGAAATAAAAACCAAACTTCAAAATTGAATATTTTAATTTTATTTAAAAAATATTTGAATTAGATATTTTCTCGCTCTGTACGCATAATTCTAGTTAAAAATTGATTAAGCCTACAGAGGGAAATAATTATCATTTTAATATTTGTTGAGTAAAATGAAGAAATCGAATTTTTAGATTAAAACTTGGCTCCAACACCCTTAACATAATCATTAATTTACAACTATATATGTTATAGATATAATATATTGTAAATTTTACATTTAATATTTTATAAATCACCTTTTTTGTTCTTTATGAATACAGTCGGATTTTTCCTATTTTAGACACGCATTAATCCACAATCAATAACCACAAGTTAAGATCTAATTACTGCATATATTATAACGAATATTGGCATGGACAAACACATTTTCCCCTACATGCGATTTATCTCTTTAATGGATAAAAAAGGCTTCTGATATGTAGGCTGCCTTTGCCGATTAAGATAAATATATTGAATAATAAACTTAGAAATACGAAATCGCTAGATGATATGTACTTGGTAAGATTAGACTCAAAAATAACAATAATATTATTAAAGCATTATATTATGGCCATGTAAGACTTACCCGATCCCTACCTTACCGACATTTTTTTGTCTGCAACGCTACGTCTACATTTATTGAGATATCAAATTGAAAATTTCTGAAATTGAAGCTAAAGCACTAGGGTACGTTTATCTGGTCTTAAATATTGACATTTGTAAAACAAAATTTTTTTGAAAAATTATTTTTTTATTTTTACTAAAATTTAAGACCAGATAAACATACCTTAGCATATTTTCTTTAATTTTAGAAATTTTCAATTTGATATCTCAATAAATGTAGACGTAGCGTTGCAGACAAAAAAATGTCGGTAAGGTAGGGATCGGATAAGTCTTACATGGCCTTAACACTTTTTTTTCACAACATCTAAATTGAAAATGATAGTTTCCAGGGTGAAACTGCAAATACTTTCGCCCCGCTCTGAATAAGGCATCGAAAGTCGAATTTTCAATTTAAATGAAATGAAAAATAGTATAATTCGTGACGACAAAGGGAGAAGTGACAATAATTTCACTCGTGATGTGATATTTTTTATTGAACACTGAAATGCACTGAAAACCTACAGGTCTTCAATAATATAATTTTTCAGTAGATAACATTTTTATATCATGAATCATGGATTATAAATTATTTGAGCATCCCTATCGTCCTCGGCTAAGATAATTTGATAATCTTTGTAGTGCCACAAATCTTTCTCTCGAACAATTGTCCAGAGATCCAAAGCTATTCTAAAACTTTTTGGAATAAGTTCCAGTCCGGCTTCTTTAGCCATTGAATCGAAAAAATCATATTGGCTCAGAAATAATCTGTGTGCGTGTCTCTTTTTTGATACTTTTAATTTTGAATCTTCAAGCATTATTTCTTTTGATGGTAAACGAAACTGCTTTTTGAGAAGAGCTGTAAAGTATTGTGCCTGCCAAGAAAAATATACATATGATGATTAATATTCTTCTAAAGTTAAGGGCGTTGGACCCAAGTGTTAAACATAAAACACCATTCTCCATTTTACTCAATGAAAATTATAGATAAATATTTTTTCGCTCTGTAGCGCTAATCTTTTTTCAAATATAAGACTGCGTACAGAGCGAAAAAATATTTAGTTTCGATACTTTCTGCATAAAACAAAAAATTCAAAATTTAACTTCAAAATTCAATATTTTCATTTTACTTAAAAAATATTTGAACTAGATATTTTCTCGCTCTGTGTGCATAATTCTAGTTACTAATTAATTAGTTCTACAGAGGGAAATAATTGTCATTTTAATATTTGTTGAGTAAAATGAAGAAATCGAATTTTTAGATTATAAGTTGGCCTCAACACCCTTAAACACTTTCAAAACCGTAAAAAAAGAATGAATACCATTTACCTTTACATTAAACATGGGAAATGTTATTACATAACTATTTATGCCTAAAAAACACATAGTTGGATAACTAATATTGATAGTATGTTTATAAATTGGAAATACATAATTATCATCCACAGATATTCCACAGCTTTCGTCCAAAAATGGAAACTGTATTAAATATCCTGTACAATACATAAAAACGTCCGCAGATATTGAGCTTCCATCTTTCAAAAAAATCACATTTCCTTTAACTCTTTCAATTTCAGAGACTTGAATTAAAGAAGGAGGAAGAATGCTTGTTATTCTAAAAGATAATACAATTTTATATTCTCTATTGTTTAATTTAAATCTTAATTGCTATTTTAATATTTAAATTAAAAAATTGTTTAAACTTTTAACTAATAATTTTAAGATTTATATATAATAACCTTTCACTTCTGTTACTTAAATAAATAATATTAGCGTGAGGAGCTAATTCAACACCAATGTCAGTAGCAGAAAATGCTGATCCAAGAATGAATACAGATTTTCCTGAAAATTCTTCTGGTTTTCGGTAAGAGTGACTGTGTAAAATTCTTCCAGGAAATGTCTCTATTCCAAGTACTTTTGGAATATTTGGTTGAGAATAATTCCTATACAAAAATTAAAAATTATATGGTAGTCTTTTAACTAAATTTCAAAAAATCGAATTTTTTAATTTATTGATAATATACTGTTAAAAAAATAAAAAATAAAATTTTGTTCACAGTTTTAGATGAAAATAATAAAATATCAAAAATTTTTAAAAATTGGATTTTATTTTCTTATTAAAAAAATCTCGAAAACAGATTTATAAAAAGTGTAAGTTACCATAGATTACCTCTTTAAGTAAAAAAAAGTCCTACCAAAAGCTTATTGGTATTTTTCACTATATTATTTCTATAAAATGTAATGAAAAGGAAACGAACCCAGAACAAACCATAACTGCATCAAATTTTTTATGCAGTATTTGTTTAGACTGCAAATCTTTAATTTTCACATGCCATACAGTAACATTTTTCTCATCACATTTTATCATCTCTGGCCACACTGTCTCCACTTTTGTGTTAAACTAAATTAAATTAAAATTTTTTGTTAACGGCGTTGGAGCATTTTCAAACCACTAAAAATTAATGTAGACTTTACTCAAATCCGCCATTGTGTCCACATCTTAGCAATACGCGGTGTTTGAGGTCGCAAAAATGATGTGTTTGAAGTGTCGTTTTTTTTATCGACAATCTTTTGGTTGTACGACAGGGGCTATCTGCTTATTTTCTGCAAAAAGAAATTTGTTTGGCTAAAAAGTGAATTTTTACAAGTGATGAGACGCGGGTTGAGGGGTGCGGGTAAACAGTACTTACATTTTGCCAAGTCCCTGTCCGAGCAAAAAAGGCACAAAACTTCATTCCAAGGGTGCTTCACTCACTCAGAAAAATTTTCCGAATCTCGCTATGCACTTCAAAGCCCGAGCACTTACGAAAATCGTGTAAAAAAAGAAGTTTCATAAATCGCGTACTACACGTGTCCAGTTACTTAAATAGTTACTGGACGTGTCAGCTGTTTCGCAGGGTCGCCAATTAACCATTAATCTAATGGTAAATATAATTGGCGACCCTGCGAAACAGCTGACACGTCCAGTAACTATTTAAGTAACTAGACATGTGTAGTACGCGATTTATGAAACTTCTTTTTTTACACGATTTTCGTAAGTGCTCGGGCTTTGAAGTGCATAGCGAGATTCAGAAAATTTTTCTGAGTGAGTGAAGCACCCTTGGAGTGAAGTTTTGTGCCTTTTTTGCTCGGACAGGGACTTGGCAAAATGTAAGTACTGTTTACCCGCACCCCTCAACCCGCGTCTCATCACTTGTAAAAATTCACTTTTTAGCCAAACAAATTTCTTTTTGCAGAAAATAAGCAGATAGCCCCTGTCGTACAATCAAAAGA
>UCOK01001182.1:0-12800 GCA_900474325.1 Synergus umbraculus | reverse complement strand
GCTGCGACGCGCGGAGCCCCGCGCGTCTGACAAATGATAAATTTTACTACTAAGAAGCCAGGACAGCCTGAATCACTAAGGATCGTTCATTTATGTGTCATCAACGATTTTTAAGGACATTATAATGAATGCTCTGCCATTCTATGACTCGTTATGAACAACCAAAAGAATAAGTGCAGGGCACACTGTCAAGTAGCTATATGGGTGACTAGTGACAGGACTCTTCTTTACTACGTCACTAGTCACATGATTTCAATAACTACTGCGATTGGCTGCATCGGACTCGATATTCATGATGGTTGCTGACTGACTTCCGTCCATCTGTCAACGAACTTCCGCCTTACTTTCTAAGCGTCACTCTCTTTCTGGAAGTGAAATCACTTGGTTGATTATTTTGTTGTATCATTAGGGATTCGTCGAATTGTGCATTTATCATACCGAGGACTTGTTATTATCATTTAAACTTGGAGCTTCGTGAAAATGGCATAGGTATTGTTATCTTTTTGTATTGGCAAGTTCAGCAAAGTAGTGTAAATTTATGATTCTCAGTTTCGAAGCTACTTTGCCAAGCTTGGCCATTTTCTCTATTTCCCTTTGTGATTCGAGGTGCTCAAAATGGTTCAATTATTTCTCACGATTAGACGTTTATTACCGGCTTCTTGGTCCCTCAAGGACATTTATTGATTTTGTTTGATTTCTACACATGCTATGTTTTTCTGATGATTAAATTTAATGATTCCGATATTTTAGATTCTAAACGATCTCTGATGAGGTTGTAGTGTTACGTAACACGCCCATCAGACATACGTTCATAACCAGGGAATTGAATCTTCTATTCGATTCTCCAATACAATTTAAACTCAAGCATAAAGTCTTTTTTTATTTATGATTAAATCGATAGTATTACAAACCACATTGTCATATTGTATTGTGAACTAATTTATCTCAAACTCTGATTATGTGGTTATTGACTCATGTAAACTTTTTGTATGAATCTTGGATTTTCGGTTATGTAACCTTCTATTTTGTTATTTCTCAAATGTTCCTTATTTGTTAAATGCATTCAATTGTTTCTCACTCGAAATTGTTGTCTCCAATTATTTCCGTAATGTTAGTGACTCATGACCTTGAGATATCAAGATAACCCTGAGCTAGTAGTTGTTCTATTTTTAGGATTTTCAGGATTATATGGAACTCATCGTTATTTATCTTCGATAAATAACCGGCGCAATATAAATTTGAGTTCCTCAAATAAAAGTTTAAGGATTGTCGAGACGTAGTTCGGTGCCTAGAGACAAGGCACCTTACAGTATATGGGTTACCTTTCTGTAACAAGACCTTTTTTTTGTGTGCCTGTGTAATAATTAACTATGCTCTTGTTAATCACATATGAGACGAATCACGTCAAGTGGGCACCCCAATTTCCAACCCAAGTAAAAAAGGAGGACTTTCGACAATAGAATTTGTTTAAATATTTGTTTTCGTGCAACAAACTATTGAATATTTTTAAATGAAATTTCGTACACATACTATTGAAAGACAGCTCTTTCAGATAAAAAAATATTGCGATGCTGCATAAACAATTTTTCTATATTTTTAATAACATTTTTATAAACAATTGGCATAATTATTAACTTCTCAATGCTCAAATCGTTTAAATCTTTGGTGGTACATGTAAAAACTATGCAAGACCACGCGTGGTTTAAAAAAATTTTTCGCGGACAAATTGATATTCAGAGGCTATTCCTGAACCAATGAATCTGCCAAAAATTACAGACAAATGTCACTTACTTACCCGATTTAGACATTCAATAATAATTAATGATTTTTTAAACAAATTTAATTAACAAATGCACTGGTTGGCTATTTTTAGAGGTAGAAACTTGGTTTTTTCAACATATCCAAGTGTAAATGACTAATTTTAAAACCTTTATAGAGTTTACATAACAATAAACAATTTTAATTGTTAACAACAATTATATAAACGAATTTTTATTAGCTTCGGCATTTTTTGAGAAAAAAATTGTATTTCTGTGATACATGAGCAACTTATTACTTAGCAGTGACACTTTGCTATCAAACATTAACGATTGATAATTGTTTTAACAAAAATAATTAACAAATGCATTTCTTGGCTATTTATAAAAGTAAAAACTCGGGGTTTTCAACGTATCTTACTGTTTATAAATTAGCATTTAAACACTTTTTTACAAGTATTTCTCGAAACTCTGTACTGAAAAAACTAAAATTTTACTTTTTATTTTTTATTATTAAATAAACAAAAATAAATTTTTTTTTTAATATGGATCGACAGTTTTTTGCAGAATTTTATAAGCTTTAATTAAAATAAAAATTTTTAATTGGTTCAGAAATAGCTTCTGAATATCAATTTGTCCGCGAAAATTTTTTTTAACCCACTGTGCGTGGGCCCGAGCCGCGCGCTGCGCCGCGCTTCGCAATTATACATTTTCTGATCAAATTAACGGCGGGCAGTGAAATTTTTCTTCGGATTATCAGTCCTGCATAGTTTTTACATATACCACCAAAGATTTAAACGATTAGAGCATTGAGAAGTTAATAATTATGCCAATTGTTTATAAAAATGTTATTAAAAATATAGAAAAATTGTTTATGCAGCATCGTAATATTTTTTTTATCTGAAAGTCCTCCTTTTATGAGTTACTTTTAGTGTGAAGATTCGATTGATATAATCATTTTATAACATTTGCTTGGTTTGGAAATTGGGGTACCCACTTGACGTGATTCGTCTCTCATGGAAAAAGAAGTAATATTTTAAGGAAACAAAAACACAGTTTTAACGTACTCACAAAGGACGAAAATGTATTTACATATTCGATTGATAAATCGAAATTATTGTTGAATAAAGCATAATGATATTTGAGGATGCTATCAACGAATCTTTCAAAGTACCGTAAATTTGATATTTTATGTACGTCGATTTTGAAAAATACCATTGCGTTGGTAGTGAAAATGACAAAAAATCATTCAAAAGACCACAAAACTAAATGAACGATTAAAAAAATTTTTCATTTCACAAATTCTACGCCCTGTTGTAGAAATTTTGTTGAGAGGGAACACAATTCACAAACAGAACACAATTTTCTTTTCTTTTATTTCTTCAAATTAAGGCTTTTTGTATCTTTCAGAATGTATCACCATACCTGACATGATACATCGATCAAATGAAAGAGCTTCCCTATCATTAATGGAAGTAGTGCCGTAGCTTGGATCTGATTTAGCCCTTCCTATAAAGACAATATCACCACTTCGACAGAACGATGAAACTTCTTGTTTTGAAAATAATGATTCGCAAAATGTTTTCACAGCAGGAGATTGAACTGCCTCCATTACAAGACTTTTAAAAAAATTAGCTTGTAAAGTCTTTTTTGCAATTCTTCCTTGGTTATACTCGTTTTTAGTAGTGTATAAATGCTATTTACGTATAATGACAAATGTTGTAAAGCGTAATCGTCTAAAATTCCACGCGAACAAGGGATCGCGTAAAAAAGCAACCAACTGCGCCACTCGTACGCTTTCCATTGACAGTTTTCCGTCGTGAACGGTCTAACAAGTCCGTGCACGCCAATTAATTCGCCATGCAAATAATCCCTTGAAAAGCCCCACACCATGTCAAAATCCTCTAATTCTGTTAAAACGGAGAATCCCTTGAAACCATTTTGATTGTTTGCTTTCTTTTCTTTCTTTCCTTTCCTTTCTTCACTTGTGAACCTTTATTTTGATAATTTTCTTCTCTATTTGTTCCTTCTTCATTCTCTGTTTCTACATTGCTTCTTTCTTCTTCTTCCTTCTCCTCCTAAACCTCCTTTTCCTAATCATCTTGCTTATCTTGTTCATTTTCCAATTTATCTTCATCCATTAACGCGTTAATATCCAATTGGTGTTGGTCTGTCAGCATTTTCTGATCTTTTTGTGTTCTTTTTTTAACTGCTTCACCTTGGGCCACTTTCTTCTTTTGCGATTGAAGTGTTTTCATTATCCAATCGCGCGCTTGAGCGCGCGTTTTTCGTATTTGCAATATTTTACGTCATTAGGCTTACTGCTCACTTCATGCGTAACCAGTGGTAACGCTAACGTCAGAAATTGAGGTAACGGTATGAAGTTAGCTGAAAGTATGTTCTTTTTATAATAGGATAGTATGCATATTGCTAATGAGACTGTCGTGTGACCTCGCAAGGGCTTCAACTTCCTCCATTAAGAATTGAATGCAACTGTGCGCGATTTTGCAAAATAAGTCGAGCGGCGCTATCAACAGTACATATCAAAGCTTTTACTAAAAAATGAACACTTTTTCCATCCAAATTGAAAGTAAAGCCCGTTCTTCGCAGTTCTTCTATTTGGAGTAAAAAAGATTTCATATAGGTCTTCATGAAAGTAGCAGATAGTTCCATTTTACCCATCCACACACCTGCCAATAGTCGATATCTAAATCGCAATTTCGGAGGCAGTTCGTTGATAATACCTAGTTGCGGCCAAGGCTTTTTTTGCACTGTTATTTAGCTGTGCGTCGTCAGTAGTAAAATTAAGAGAATAAAGTATACAGTCTTCCGGAACTATTGCAAGAGCTTTTTTTATATAATAATCCATCATACACATCGGAAGTTATCCCTTCAGTATTAAATAATGGAGTAACAGTTCTTAAATTACGGAACAAACTATCTTTAATATTAGTCATCTTCAGCAAAGATGCTATTTGATATTTTACATCGACAGAAATTAAATAATTAGGCGAAAGCATTAATAATTTATAATTTTGCAGGTATGTCTCACAAACAACCGAATGTTTTTAAAATTTTTTTTTCGTACTAGGACTTTCTAATTCTTTGCAACATATCGCACAGTAGACGTGGTACATGAAATTCCAAGAATTACTATAATAACCTCCCATATCTTTAAGCCTGACTCCTTAAACATAATGGTGTCATTACCTACTATGTAATCTTTCAAATTGTTCAAGTTAAAATATTCTATAGCTGGAGTTTGGGATGAAGAACTTAAATTATTTGTGATTTTTGCTGCTGGTTCTGTAGTTGTAATTTGGAGTTCGAGGCGCGGCGATGTTACTATTTCGATCGTTTTCGGTACTTCTTCGTCCGACAAATATAATGCATCAAAGCTTGACCCGTCAAAGTCTTTCCAAATTTTGAGCGTGTGCAGGGTCGTACGGCGTTTATTCGAAGTAACAGATACTACATTATAATTTCCAATCATCGTACTTTCTTCTGTAATCAAAAAAAAGTCCAAAATATAGCAAACAAGCAATAACGCCCGCCGTAAATCCGAAGGAAATAAATCAGAAATTAAATATTTGCAAATACGAAATAATTATACTTTTAGTCGGTTTCTACCTAGAGATTTTAAATGTCCGAGAATTTATGTTCAGCAAATTCTCATGAATTTTCATTTCATAAACTTTCATTAATTAATTAATTATTAATATGTTATTTATTATACTAAAAGTAGTAAAAAATGTTTTTCTTTAGTTAATTTTTAGTTGCATTTATGCATTTTAAATATTTAAATGCACTTTTTTACTTATATGCTTGCTCTTTATGTTTTGTAATTCCCAAAATACAGTAACAATATTATTTATTATTTTTTAATTTTATATTATTTATTATTAAATTAATTGAATGGACATAATTAATTATTTGATTGTCTATTTTAAATATTATAAAACTATTTTATTTTCAATTATGATATGGACTTCGTTATATTTTATTATGATATATTTATTATGGATATTTAATTGTGGTTTCGATTTCTACAAAAATACTGCGTTTTTTAGTTGATGGACACGCAGAACACTTTATTAAATGATCTCTTAAACGAGTTGCATGAGCACTCTTGTATTTTGTAGGGCAGTATAGCGGCATTTATATTCCTTGTTATTATCTTTATCGATAATAATTGGGAAATATCTCCAAATATTGCTCTTTGGCTCCATTATTTTTGACAAACTTAGTAATTAATATAAAGCGCGCTTCAAAAGGCTCAAAAGCCTCAAAAGAGAACGAGACTCATTTATTGGTTAACTCAGTATATTTGTTACCTTTTTTACAATCCGGCGTAAAATGTGTCAGCGAGAGCGTTAGAATGGCTAAAATGATAAATCTAATTTAAATCGTTATGCAAACTTAGCCAAACTTTGGCCAAACTAGGAACGTAGCTTGCGTATATTACATTGAAAATATTCCCTAAATTCTCATAATTTTTATAGAGCAGAAATAGGCATGAGAAATTCTCGAGCATATGCTCATGCTCGCGAGAAGTTCTTTGAGCATTTAAACTCTTTAAAACACTATTCCTACCTGGGCTCTACACAACACGGCTCTAATGAAAATTTTTAAGGTAAAATTTCACCTATTATCCGTTTAGACCCAGGTTCTATCCACAAAATGGAATCAATTTTCAATAATTTTGTCAGTAGCAAATTACCAGTGTGTCTAGTGATCAAGGAATTGAAAATTCTCGGTTTTCTCCCGGTCTTTTCCAGGCTTTTCCCATTCAAGTTTTTTTTCCTCCGACCAATGTATAGTAGACAATTTCTATATATATTTATTGATGGCGTTCTATAGTAAACAATTTTACGAAGTAGCTATTGCTTTTGTTGTTGGTGAGTACATTCTTTTTTATTCCTCATGCATTTCGCAAGCTTGGCATAAACTTAAATAAAATAAAAATTGTATCGGAATGTGTATTTTATAGAAAAATGAAAAAAAAAAAAAACACTTAAGAGGGTGTCCAAGATTCCGAATACTTTGACGGGAATTCAAGAATTTTAATAGACTATTTAGCTTTAAGGGCATGTGTTACTTACCATATGAGCCAATTTAAATAACCCCGTTTTTTTCCACAATTTTTACTTTTTCAAAAAAATAATAGTGGACATCCGTCCGTTCGCATTCTTAACGGATGTCCATTATTATTTGTTTGACAAAGTAAAAGTTGTGGAAAAAAACGGGGTTATTTAAATTGGCTCATATGGTAAGTAACACATGGCCTTAAGGTATTTCAGGAGAGATACTAATTTTTCCGATTTTATAAACTTCAATTTTAATAGATTTTTAATGATTTAAAGGGACATAAAACAGGGTAGCCAGATATAAGGGAATGTCAGGGAAAAAATTTTGTCCGGAAATTCAAAGAATTTTAATTTTTTAATTTTAAATAATTATAAGAACAGTCTTTCTTTTATAAAATCTCTTTCTGAGAGTAATAATTCATAAACAGAATAACGAATTGTAGAACAAGTAAAACCCTTAGAATCTATCCTATTTGTTTTTTTTCGTATTCAAATGATACATTATCATCCTAAAGGAAACAAAGTTTTTTTTTCTTGATCGAGACTTTACTTCGTCGTTAAATACTTGTGGTTTAACAAAATTTTCATTTAACAGAAAAAAAATCTTATATTGAAGTTTGACAACCCGGTAAGGAGTTGATCGAACTAGAAAGAAATGAGTTGGAATATGGGCGATTTATCAAATCTTTTAATCGCAGCCAATGTCGTTTTTGAATGTAAACACTTCAATTTATTTTACCGATTTACATTTGTTATCGTTTCAATCCTGTTAAATCTCGTGACCGAAAATATACACGTTTTCATTCTGACGGACGTGATTGATTTGAAGTCAATTTAATTTTGTCAAAAATGAGCTAATGCTAACGAGAGTGATAGATTTGAAGTCAAATTAATTCTCTAAGGCGATCGTGAAAATTGCAGTCAATTTAAACCCTTCCTTGACATACAATTGTCAACATTTCAATATATATTCAATCTTACATAATTGATATGCATTGAAGTGTTGACAATTTAGCTCAAATTCATAACACTTTTAATGCAAAGCAATGTCGTTTTTGAACATTTTCGATATCATTTTAATTAATTTCAATACCTTAATTCTTACCGGGAATACCTAGTATCACAAACATAGTTCTTATATTCTAAACTTATTTTATCTTATATTCTAATTGGTAAATTTTTTTTAAGGGAAACGTTATAAAATTAAAGGGTAATTAATAGACTTACCTTTTTATTGAAAATACATCACATATTTTTCCACACATAACCTAAACGATCGACACGGTTAACCGTCAACCCTGTCAACCGTTCAACTTTTTCGGCTTCAGTTCTCGCACATTAACAACTTCGAAATTCTTTAGACTCACAAACTGTATAATTTTTAACTCCCTATAAAGGACCCCAAATCGGTTTGACTTGGAAGTAAGGCTTGTTACCGGAAGTTCATATGCCAGCTTCACCCTCGTGGGTAACACTTGGTTTCGATCCTAAGTACAACCTCATCCCTAAACAGGTATAGGAAGGCTAGTCGTAGACTGTCCGTCAAAAGTATTCTAGTTTGGGATGTTATAACATTCGCCTTATTAGAGCAACAATTTACCCATTGTGTCAAATTAAAGACAAAAAGTTGAATTTTTACTGGTCCGTTGTACCCACTTTCATAAAATTATTAGGTACTGTGGTACATACAAAGTTCTAAACAGCAGCGATTTTTCGATAAAATTCGAAAAAAATACTTTTTTTAAACAATTGTATCTCAGAACGATCTCTGTGGTAATCGATCTATTTTAGATATTTTTAAAGGTCATTCAGGACCCAGTCTAGAAGCTATTTAAAAAAAAAAATCGTGACTGAGAATTATTCGAGAAAAAACTACCAGGTGCCTGGAATAGTAGTAAAAATAATAAGCATAATAAAACGCTAAGAATAAAATTCAACTTACATGGCAGAGTATTCAAAGAGTCCGTAGTATGGGTTAAACATCTCTTTTGATAATAAAAAGAACCATTCTCGCGCAAGTCCTCCATAATCTAGTCCAACTTCTCCCTCGAATTCCACCCAGAGCTTCGTTTTCAAAATATCAACCCTGTTAACTGAACTGATAATGCGATAAGAATCCTCCAAAATATTATTTCGTCCGACTTTAATTTCAAATTTATTAGGTACGTTGTTCTGAAAGCAAAACAATTCCAATATTTTGGTATGTGAATGATAAAATCAAGATAAGATTATGTGTACCGAAAAAATGTTGGTAAAACACATGTACCAAAATTATACCACCTATAGTGGAGAAATTGCATTGTAGGTTAGTAGCATCAGCTACGCCGATTTTTGGACAGCAATTGTGCTAAAATAAGTTTTCATTATTAGTTAACACGACTGCTGTTATAAAAAGGCGTAGCAGCTGCGCCAAATGAAAATATAAGGTTTACCCTAGCATTTGGCGCTGCTTTTATGTTTACTAGTGCTACTGCCTTTCTATGTTCTTTTCTACATTCAATGCCAATGCTAATTCATTATCCAACATGGCAGCCTTCAATTCGATACTTTTCGAGTTCGATTCGAGATTTTAATGTGGTGTCTTTTTTATAAAAGGAATAAGAATGTGTGGTGAATTAACATTTTGTTAAATTACTAAATTTATAATTAAGAGGCACAACTCTAAATTATTTTCAACGGTCGATGAGTAAACTACTCAACCAAGCGTATGTAGAATATTATTATTATTATTATTATTATTTAGAATATATCAATGACTTATTCTTAAGATTTCACTGAATTCAGGAGAGTTCAAGAAAATACAAGTGAATTCATGTGATTTCATGTGACTATATATGAATTCAAATGACTTCAGGTATTTTAGATAATTCAAAAGAATTCAAGTGACTTTAGGTGAATTCATATCATTTCATGGTCTGTCCACAATGGAATGAATTTCGGTGAAGTTCTACGGCTGCATTAGACGTAGATTCTACGGCCGCTGCGCGCGCATCGTATTGCCAACTGTCATGCATTTTTCGATGTTCACGTTCCGTCGTTCCGGTAATTGATACCAGTAATCTGATTACTTAATTAATCTATTAATTGATACCGGTAATCTAATTAATTATTCCAGTAATCTGATTACCGGTATCAATTACCGGAACGACGGAACGATGCGCGCGCAGTGGCCGTAGAATCTACGTCTAATGCAGCCGTGGAACTTCACCGAAATTCATTCCATTGTGGACAGAACTTCAAATGAATTCACTGACTTTGAGAGATTTCACTGAAATTAGGAAACTATTTTAATTCTACGAAGTATATATGGTTTAAGCGATTTTTTTGATTTAAAACCAAATATAAAAATTTCGTTCATTTAACTTATTTTCAAACTTCCTACAAATATATTTCAGTTAAGCCTTAATTTATAAAACTGATACATTTAGCTTGTAACGATATGTTTTTATCGAGTTCCTTAAGGGGTTAGTACCAAAGATTTTACCTTTATTTTAAGAATTTTTTTATCAAATTAAAGTTTATATTACAGATCCTAACTTTTCACACATGATTATAGATATAAAACACTATTACAAAATTTTTTTTTTATAATAACAAATCTGGCTGGTATGACTGCCGGAAGTTACCCATTTTAAAAACTGGCGTGCATGATTCAGGAAAAACTATTGGACCGATCGGGCTAAAATTTTGATATCTTATTCTACACATATATCGTTATCGCATGTAACAAAATAATTGTAATCCGAAAAAAATACATACAAAATGGCCTTCTTGAAAATTTTTCATTTTTTTTTTATCCGTAAATTGTTATAAAAAAGGGTTAAATATTTATCAATAATTATGAATTTGGTTCATGTCATAACAACATATGTGTAGAATAACATACACTCGAATCTCCCAATAACGACCTGCATGAACCTAAAGTCTCACTTGATACCACTTCGCATGCGTTGCGCTCCGGGATCTGATTGGTTTCTATTAGCGCGCAATTTGAAATGCTAAAAAATATTATATTATACACAATACGCATGCGCAATTGGTGTGCCATTTGAGAAAAGAAACTGTTGTGTAACGTGTGAATAGAGTATAGCTCGCGGTACTGTAAATAGTGAATCGAAACGGAGCGAGATTCTGAGAATTTAGTGTAGTTGAATGAAACATTATAGAAGTGGAGAACGTCGAGCGGGTAAAACGGAAAAGGAATCTCTCGATGTATCTTTGTTATTTCTGTGATTAATACGCGATAGAATTGTCGAACAGTTATCATAAGGCAATGAAATTCGGTTCTTAGACTTGGCATACAGGAGATTTGTGAAGAAGTACATTTATCGACGTTACCTGTCTTCCCTTCAACGGTAGGTACGGTAAGCGGAGAGAGAGGTTGACAGTTCGGAGGACGTAAATTACGGTTAGTATATTTCCCTAGTCTAATAATACTAAATAATATCCTTAGGAGCGCCTAACGAATATTATTCGTGTAGGTTTGATTTATCTCTCTCAGGAGCGCCTGACGAGAGTAAAAAAAATTCTCTAATCTTATGTTTGCTATTTTTTCGTGACAGAAATTGTTAAGTTATTTCTCGGGTGATAAATACTATTAATAGAAGCACCTATCTAATAATATTTATGTTAGATTTTGATAACAATAGAAGCATCTATCGATTGTGAAAATCGTACACCTTTGAAATTAAATATCAAAAGAGACGGTTTGGAAGAAATGACAATTATGGGAGCGCCCATCAAATAGTATTTTATCAACTTTGGATGGACAATGACAGGAGCGCCCTATGCATTGGCGATTCTTCTCGGAAGAAGTCAGTTCAGAAAATGACAATTACTGAAGCGCCTGTCCCTTGCGATTTCACCCTCGCTTAGCCTACCATAGGAGCGCCTATCACCGGGCAAGAGTCTCCCAGTGATCGCATATTTGAAAGGCCGATCGACGCGCAAACTGAACATCTATGTCCGTGTGACCAAGAGTAGGAGACCGACTTTCTATACGCGCGCAACCAAGTTCTCCTCCATTCTCATTTCTCCTCTTCCGAATTCGAAAACTCGAAGATTATCGAAGGTGGAGATTTTGCTCCAAAAACTACGGAAAACTCTGCAGGTAGTCTTCTATATCTCGAACCATGATCTATCTCTTGTACGATACTTAGTTTATACGACAATTTTGATTTTATGTTTTTTCAGATGCAGAATATTAATATATATATTGTGACGTGGTATATTTTATACCACGCACATTTATTAGAATTTAACTTAAAACTAATTTCATTCGCGAGAAACTCCTAGCACAGAGTGTTAGGTTGTTTGCACACAACCTGTCAGCTGATTGGAGCACATGAGCTCTCTAACAATCAGCTGACCATCAGCCAGCAATCCGGAACCTGGGAAAAACACATTCACTCAAAACTATTATTTATTCGTCACATTTTATTTGTTTCATATAAACTCTGAGCCATGGGGGGCTCAGAGTCACAATCACACACACACACACACTCATTGCACTGAAGTCCAATCCACGTCGTGAAGGCCCGAAGAGGATCCTGGTCAAGGTGCACGGATGTGACTCCCGTGCACGCGATCGACCAGGAGGATGACAACGCATACAGCGCCACCCCTGGGCCTAGAGCAGACTCGCCGCTGGGACCGACCGTCGACGAATTACCGGTCGTCGACGCATTATTACCACTTACACTGTACTATTCATTTCACACTAACTTCGTGGCGCTGCCTGTTTCCGCGCACGCCACGAGACAGGAAGAGAGAAGTTGATTCGTTCACTCTGTGCTCGTAGTCGTTCGTGGTAACACTTGTGTCTAGTTTTCTCATATTTTTATTAGTGAAATTGATTATATTTGGGATTACCCTGGGTGTGGTGAAGGAACCACCCAGTCGATTTGGAATCCATTGGATTCGGCTTGTTAAGCCAGATTAGTATACTGAATTATCC